>JAFBJT010108615.1:0-65860 GCA_016785325.1 Chascanopsetta lugubris
ACACACACACACACACACACACACACACACACACACACACTCACTTAAAGTGGACACTGTTACTACAAACACAGGGTTAAACATTACAAATGTAAAGTGGAATGGGAATAGAATATAAAATGTTTCGTGGCTTTTACCACAACAGGGATTGTCAGCAGGATTTTGCAAGAACTGCTGGACCGAGTGACACCTAGTGGAAGGATGTGGAATAGGTCCAGAGAGAAGCCTCTGGATATTGAGATTGTCATCACTGCCAAACTGTATTGATTTATTAGAAAATTAATTTAAGAAAGAAAAAAAAGTATTTAGATAACACATTACATTTAGTATGTAGATAATTGGAATGTTTTACAAGAAATGTGACTTAAATGATCAAACAATATCATGACCTATATTCTATTTGTCAAATCCAGGTGGGCTGGATCCTATCTTGTCTCGATGAGTTGGCATTCAATCCTCAGCCTCCCGTTGCCGTGTTACCACTCGGAACAGGAAATGACCTCGCCAGGACACTCAACTGGGGAGGGGTGTGTAGAAATACCATCAAACTATCACGAGATCCTGATACAGGAAGTTAGAGGCAAAGTAGTGCAACTTCTGTGACGACGTATAGTGTTTAATTACTGTGTGTGTGTGTGTGTGTGTGTGTGTGTGTGTGTGTTTTCCAGGGTTATACTGATGAACCTCTTTCTAAGATCCTGTCTCATGTTGAGGACGGGACTGTTGTCCAACTTGACAGATGGAATCTGCTCGTTGAACCGAACCTCAACGCCGCGGCCGAAGTGGACGAACAACAAGCAGATAAGGTAAGTTCCTGAACAACTACTTGCAGATAAACTAGACAGGATGAACACAAAGTCTCCCAACTTCACTTTGCACCATTGACGATTGATGATAACTTGAGCAGATGATATTCAGTACTCAATTAAACGCTGACATAATATTGTAGTACTATCAAGGAATGATTAGTAGGCAACCATTACAACCATTCATATTACAGCACCTCCTATTGAACTGGAATATGTACTGCATGTATATATGAACACATTCCTGACTTTAATTATATGTAAATAATAAAACTATTTGGGCATGAAAGAAGAGAGACACTACCCCACAGACTGTATTGTTGTGTTTACCATATCTTTATCCAATGAATAGTGTTTATAGACCATGTCCACTCTCTTCTGTCAACTTTCTCACTTGTAAAAACGAAAATGGGCATACACAGAACTTGCACTGCTGTCCTCCTGCAGTGGGGATGGTTGCCTCTGGCTTCCTGTTGGCATGGCTCTATGTGTTTGCACAGTGTGTCTGCACTCCTGTGGGAGCAGACGAGGAATCAACACAACAAACTTTTATTATGAACCTGGAAGTGTCAATATGTCAGAGCCACGAGCAAAACTACAAGTTTCCTTGACAAGAGCTTACTTTAACAAGATGCGGCATTCAATTTGGCTGTAATGTTCTTCTGTATCATTTGTATGTGTGTGTGTTTCTGTGTGTGTGGGCGCGTGTGTGTGTGTGTGTGTGTGTGTGTGTGTGTGTGTCTCAGCTTCCCCTAGATGTTTTCAACAATTACTTCAGCCTTGGATTTGATGCTCATGTGACTCTGGAGTTCCATGAATCCAGAGGTACACACTATGTATATAATTACTCATGTGTACAATGTATACCAATTATGCGCATATGCAAATATTCATCTGTTTGTCTGTGACTCCTTCCAGAGGCCAACCCGGAGAAGTTTAACAGTCGATTTAGGAATAAGATGTTCTATGCTGGGGTGAGTGCACGCTAAAGATCACGCTCTCTGATCCAGCACAGTGTTGTGGTGGTGCGATGGTCCGGGTTGTTGTCGTGCAGAACAGAGGTGTGTAGCCATGTTGTGCAGAGATGTACAGCTCATTGATAAGTGCAGTGGTGACCGTTGTAGTGTGGGAACAGTATGTCACTTTGCCAGAGGCAGTGGAAGAGAACTGCACCCAACCGTGGCTTTATTTAATGATGGAGTCCTTGGAGTGCACTACCCTTACCTGTCTGGCTGTCCCTCTGATTGGCCATTCACCGGTCTGTCCATCTGTCTGTCGCTCTGATTTGCCACTCACCTTACTTGTCCGTCTGTCCGTCTGCCTGTCTGTCTGTCTCTCACACAGACAGCGTTCTCAGATTTCCTGATGGGAAGCTCCAAAGACCTGTCCAAGCATATCAAAGTGGTGGTGAGTGTCTGTCCATCACGTGTGTCCCTGTCAGTCTGAGACACGGAGACACTGTCTCACCACTTTCTCTGTCTCGCCGTCTCTGTCTTTTGTCTTAGTCTCTTTGTGTCTCACCATTTCTTGTTACTCTCTCCCTCTTTCCCTCTCTCTCTCTCTCTCTCTCTCTCTCCTCTCTCTCTCTCTCTCGCTCTCACACACACACTTACTTTCTTTCTTTTCTCCTTCTATTTCTCTTTGATCGTCTCTGTCTGTCTCTCTCTGTCTTTCTGTCTCACCATACTTTCTTTGTCTCTCGCCTTCATTGCCTTTTTCTCTCTGTCTCTCCTTTCTCTACGTCTCTCTCTTACTGTATCTCGTCTGTCCTCTGCCATCCATCTTCCTTTTCTCTCACGCTCTTTCTCTCACCCTTTCTTGCACTGTCTCTCTCTCACTGCCTCTCTTTTGCTGTCTCCGTCTGACTTTCTCTCTCTGTCTCCGTCTGACTCTCTCTCTCTCTTTGTCTCTCTCTCTCTCTTTGGTTCCTCAACATCCCCAGGTCAGTTGCAGGTCACACTCTCACTGATAGTCATCCGGACAGTTTGCCGTGAAACTATGCACAAATTCCACAAACACACACAGAATGACCCCAGAGTTGTTTTTTAAACTAATGACATCACAAAGATTCATCATGACATCACATGAATCAGTTCATTGGAGTCCACTATGGTCTACCACTATGGACAATTTATATACAATGATTCTGTCGCTGTGCAACAGTCTGTGAGTGTGTGTTGAATTCCACTCATTTAAATAATGAAAATGTGCTTTATATTGTTTATTTTTAGAACAATGTTCAGCCTCCATGGAGGGAGGGGGGGCACTGTGCTTTACCTCAGCTCTAGATCTCTTTGTGCCGCAGTTGTGTTTTTGTGTATCTTCACGTTGATGTGTGATTTTGGCAGTGATGTGTAACATTAAGTAGTATGTGTGTACTTCAGGCGGTGATGTGTAACATTAAGTAGTATGTGTGTACTTCAGGCGGTGATGTGTAACATTAAGTAGTATGTGTGTACTTCAGGTAGTGATGTGTATCATTAAGTAGTATGTGTGTACTTCAGGCAGTGATGTGTATCATGAAGCAGCATGTGTGTACTTCAGGCAGTGATGTGTATCATTAAGTAGTATGTGTGTACTTCAGGTAGTGATGTGTATCATGAAGCAGCATGTGTGTACTTCAGGTATTGTGCGGGTACGACACCCTGGGGAAACCCTGGAGAGCATCATGACTTTGAGCCTCAACGCCATGACGACGGATACATCGAGGTCATCGGGTTCACTATGACATCACTGGTATGGAGCTTTCCCTCTGACCCGGTTGCCATGGTAACCATGGTAACCTCTTTCCCAATTGAATGATTGACTTTGATTTATTGAATAGTCACTTACAGGTGAATAGAATTTGCAATTTGAAAAATAAAGAGATTCTAAACACGAGAAACAACTTAATGAAACTACAACTCTAATACAACAAGAAAAATCTTTACATGACAAGAACAAAAATATTAATTTACATTATTAATATTATTATATTATTAAAGACATAACATGACATAGATGACAAAATTATTAAATTGTTAATTTTTTTTCTGTTGCCCCAGTATTTTCATTAACTTACAACTTTGTGTTGGTAAATGTACATTCTTCCTCACATTGTAATCCCTTGTCATTGGCTGTAACACTGTGCAGCAGTGTCTCTGCAGTGGGAGGAATATTTTCACCTCCAGATGGTTTGAGAAGCTTTTTGAGAAGTTTTGAGAAAGAACAGCAGTGAAGGTTTTTTTTTCTGTCTTTCTTTAGCCCTGGATTCATCTTTTAGTAAAACAGATGCTGAGCTCTTTAGTGTTGCACTGACACATTAAGACAGATGGCGCGGCAGATTTAAAGCATCTCAAATTCATAATTGAGCATGATTTTATAAGATGAAGTATTATTTATATTAAGTTTGTTATAGATAATTGTCAGTCTGTCAGAGGGCCTGCTGTCACTCGGGAAATGATGGACTGCATAGTGAACACTCTGTGTGTGTGTGTGTGTGTGTGTGTGTGTGTGTGTGTGTGTGTGTGTGTGTGTGTGTGTGTGTGTGTGTGTGTGTGTGTGTGTGTGTGTGTGGTGTGTGTGTGTGTGTGTGTGTGTGTGTGTGTGTGTGTGTGTGTGTGTGTGTGTGTGTGTGTTTCTATAGGCTACTCTCCAAGTTGGTGGCCACGGCGAACGCTTGAATCAGTGTAGAGAAGTCACCCTCACTACCTCAAAGCCCCTCCCAGTACAGGTACACACTATATCATTTACATGTACACTTTGAATAGATGAACATATCACTTATATATGAATTGACTGACCGATTTTGGTCACGATCAGGTGGATGGAGAGCCGTGCAGACTGGCTCCCTCTGTCATCAACATCAGCCTCAGGAACCAGGCCAACATGGTGCAGAAAACCAAACGACGCACCTCACTGCCTCACCTCAATGAGTAAGAAACACACGTGTGCACTCTCACACATTTGAGCTGTACTTCTAGAGATCACCGCATTCAATGGCCACGGTCAGTTGCTCAGTGATCTGTGCGCACGTATGACCTGTCTAAGATGTTGTGTTACTTTTTTTGTGTGTCAGTCAGCAGCCGGTCCCAGACAGGCTGAGGATCCGAGTCAGCAGGATCAGCATGACTGACTACGAGGCTCTGCACTATGACAAGGACAAACTGCGGCAAGCATGTAAGGACACACGCACACGCACACATTCGTGCACTATTTTCAATAACAGAACATGGCTTGGCTAATATGATGTATTCACCTGGAGAAGCTTATCTGAAATGTTTTAATAGCATTTTCAAATGTAATTTTAGATAATATATATTAAAAAAAACTCTATTACATGCAAGGCAATTTAAAAAATGACACTTTTAATGTTTATTTGATAACATAATTGTAAATGCAATACAAGCCTCAATTTTCTAATTACGTGATATGATGTTCATTCAAGCTTTATTTGATTTCGGTCCTGCAGGGTATCTGTGCCACCATACTTATTTCAAAGCAGCAACCCACCAAGGAATTGGGTAATAACTAAGGTTATTAGGACCTAAACAGCACTTGAAAGAAGTAGTTATCTTTGATTCTCTCCACAAGTTTTGACTTCCCCCACACCATCATTTTCCATAATGACTCATGACTCAATCTTGTGGTAAAAAAGTGGTATTGCCGTAGGACTAAACCAACACTCTCTGTAAATCAAATGTACAAAAATGTTTAGATAATTTCTGAATATTTTAGTGTAAAAATGTGATATTGCCCTTTAAGTTATCTTTTAATCTTTTAAGGTAATCAATTTGCTTCCCGACGCACACAGCCATTCGTGAACTCAGCACAGTTACTATGTGGGAGTCATAGTAACTGCAAGCGGCTTACGAATAAACACTTATTGAATATCTATGGCCATCGGTGTGATGCTGCTGTCCAGCATATTGTTGCGTTGACACTGTGAACAATGGCAGATCAAACAGCGCAGTAAGGTCAGAGCAGCTGTCCTTCATCACGTTTTTGTATTCCTACAAAAGTATCGTCACATGTTCACTCACGCTTTGTCGCTCGTCACTTCATGGAAAAGCTCAGTGACGGCGGCATCTTCAGGCTTGAGTGGGGTATGATTGAGGGTGTGGCCGTGACGTGAAGGTCAGGCAGATCATTGTCAGTTGTTCCTCTATTCTCTTCACTCATGCATGCGCACACGCACAGACACACACACACACACGCAGACACACACACACTTGGCTGTTGTTGGAGGAATATTACAGGAGAGAGCACCCTGTCTGTCTCATTAGGAGCAGTGACACTCTCGGATCACACATGTTTTCAGTGTTAACACAAGGTGGCACTGTTTCCTTTCACAGTACTGTAAACGGCATGTTTTATAATCCTGGTCCAAGTAGACATTCTTCTCTTGGTTTCTCTTTTTTGCACATTATCTATCCTGGGACCTAAGCCCACATTATCTGTGGTGGGAAAACAAATATATGTGGATTCATATCTTGCCTTAATTTACATTAATATTTCATAATCACATGTTTTTGTTTTCAATTTAATCCTCTTTTCCCCCCTATCTCTTCTTAACGATCTTTATCATTTTGAACCTTTGTTGTGACTCTCTGAAGTTCCACTCGTTCCCCTGTTATGCAAATCAATCACTCCTCTCCTCTGGTGGATGCGTCGCGCTGGTTAAAAACATCTCACACCCCCCGAGGCGTTTCCTCTCTGTTCTGCTCCGAACGCCGTTTCTCTCGCCGCGCTCCGTCCTCACCATGCAGCGAATGCACAAACCCTGAAATAACACATCTGGATTAAAGCCGGCATAAGCGCAGTTTCTTGATTCAATTATACATGAGAGATGCTGAGAGAGCTTTAGAAGACATTCTGATCAATGGGCAGTAAAGCTGCCATTGATCTATTAACAGGTGAGAATTGACTTGTGCTGTGTGAAATGTTTTTTTTAAGTCAGTCAGAGATGGAATGATAAAAAGGACGCGCATGTTCTAAATGCTAAGGTAGGTTTAAAGAATAAATGTTAAAGAAATAAGTCGTGAGAACAGATGGGTCAAAGTGTGAAACCATATTTATTGAACACAGAACATAATGTTACTTCTGCTATCACAGATGCTAAACCTGTCATCTGCAATTTCTAGGTAAATGGGGAAGATAGAGTGAGATGAGTAAGTCGGTAGGACAGAAGGTAGATATAAGGTAGGTAGGTAGGTAGGTTGGGAGTTAGGAAGGTAAGAAGGAAGGGAAAGAAAGTAGGTCGGAAGGCAGGTAGGAAGACGCATATGTAGCATGTAGGTACATATTTAACTTGATATAGAGTTTTTTCCCCCAGGTAACTCCTTCTTACATTTCTTTTATTGTTCCACACAGTTTGAGGAACCATGTGACACACATGAATATACACAAATGTAAACAGGTGGCGCTACACTCGCCTAAAACTTGACTTCTGTTCATGACGCTCCTGTTGCGCACTCCCAGTGGAGCCCATGTTATCCTCACAGAGGTATTTAATATCAATCAAGTGTGTGTGTGTGTGTGTGTGTGTGTGTGTGTGTGTGTGGGTTTGCCATCTCCTCGCTCGGTTTGACTGCTTCCAGCGCAATGAGCCGTGTGAAGCGCAGCCAGCGGTGATGCGGCGGCAGGCAGGCGGACAAACGGCAGGCCCCGCGCTTCCTCGCGGAGCGCTCGCCATTGTTGCAGCGACCTACGCTGCTGCTCAGTGATGACAAGCCAGATCAGTCAGGCTCTTTTGGTACAACTTAAAGCAGTGGATGGAGTTGGACACCTATAGCTCATCGCTGAGTCGACTGAATGGGTTTGGAACTGTGCTGTGTATCCTATTCACCGTCAACTTAGAGAACACAACCTGCGTTCACCAATCAGAGCTGCTGCCGTCTCCTATAGTGGACTCTCGGCAGCAGGAGTGACATGAGGACGTGCACATGAGTCACACTGACGCAAACACTAACTCCAGAGCTACATCATCATCCTCATCATCAGCCCCTGACAGAGACACATTAAAGTAACTTACCCCCGGGGCTCTGGGCACCTTCCTTCCTTCCTATTGCCCCAGCCACCTAGTAGTCTTACGCTACAACATAATATTTCCGCAGGATTTCTCACAGCTTTGTTGCGGCTTATGCGTCCGCATGAAATATCATTTTAAAAGTGACTCAGCTCTTTTATGTCTCAAATATTTTGTGGTCACCCACAGCTCCGTCAGCCCGGCCCCTTCCATCATTCATTTAATTACAACTGGAGTCGCATGTCTCAGTCAGAGCTGGGAGAGGAGTCGCCGGTGCTCCCCGGCTCCTGGGGGCGCGGGGCCGTGTGAAGTCACAGAGCAGCCGGATAATTGTCTTGTTCCTCTGTATTCCCCAGCTATTCCTCTGGGTCTGATCGTGGTTCCCGGTGACAGCGACTTAGAAACCTGCCGAGAACACATCCAGCGCTTGCAGGAGGTAAGATGGGGGGGGGGTAAGAGAAGGGGAGGGATGAAGGAATGAAATGAAAAGGTCATGGTTCTGTGAAAGGAAAGTAAAAGTATGACACCAAGAAGAGAGTATGCAGAATAACTTTATTAATTTGAGGCAACCCAAGTAAGGTGTGTGTGTGAGTGCGTGTGCGTGTGCGTGCGTGTGTGTATTCGTGCGCATCCTAACTTTCTTACTTCCTCCTACGCTCCCGTCTTCTTCTCTAGGACTTCTGCTCTGTCCATCCTCCCTTAAAATGCTTGGGACAGCAGGTTGGTAGTTGGATGTTTGGAGTTCGCAGTGTGTCTTCTTTTCTCTATATCTGTGCGGCTCAGAGGCACATGGGAAACTAACACCAAAACACAACCAATAGTAAACATCGTGCACACCTCAGCCAGTGTGGATAAGAGCTAGACTGTGTGCAGTAGTTGCTCATGATGCACCCCTGTGGTTAAAAAGTGGTATTACCGGGTGGCAGGACTACTACTTTTTGAGTCCTCTGTTAAAATCTCCATAAAGCAACACATCAAGGTTGTTGGTATGATGTTTACTTTTATCTCTTAATAGTCAAATGATATGTAAGCTGAAAACTACATATAGCTCCTTCAATCAGTCAATTTAGTTTGATTTGTGTTTCACCTTTATACAAACAATGTTACGCAAAGTGCTCCACAGGAGAACACAGACCCCGTACCCTCCTCCCACCGTCTTACATTCAAAGTAAGGAAACGCTCGAGCAGATCTCATAAAATTGAAATGAAGAAACACCAAAGGCAGGTAAACAAAGAAAGATAAAAGACCGAGATAAAATAATAAAATGTCAGAACAACGGTATGTAAATCCAGTCAGGGAAGTCGAGTAACAAAGTGAAAACAATTCCAAGAATGTAAATCAGTAAGTAAGCGATGGAACGAATGAATAAAGTGATGTATCTGTATCAGGTCTTTGCCACCATAACCAGGGAAACAGTCAGTATAAAGACAAAAGTGACGATATGTACTTTCAAAGTAAAGTATAGCACTGTCAGTTTGAGTACATCGTGCAATATATCAACTGCATGTATGTGCAAACGTTTTTGATCATGTAGAATTATGTAATGTATTCCATAATGGATGGAGTATTACATTAACAACCATGTACACTGTTTATAGAAGTATATACTGAACATGTTCTTTATGTAGATAAGTAAAGAAAGGGTATGTAAACAGGCCACACAGACACACTAAATGTATCAATATGTATGTGGGAGTCATACATACAACTGTCCCCACACATTGGAACTTTAAAGGACCAGTCTGTAAGATCGTCGTGAAATTATTTAGATCTAATCAGCTATTTCATCTATCTATGAAAGCTGTTTTAGTAGCCCAGAATGAAGAAGGTTGACTGCATGGCACTGTATCCTGTGCACTGTACCTTTAAAGGTGTTTGCACAGGTGTTTTTCAAGTAAGCAAAAATAGTATGTTTTCCTTGTATAACCTGTCAGTTGAACTCCTCAGTGAAGTCAGAGATTGACTCCAAAGACTGAGCACTGTAGTTTTTGCAGTACACATGTTGGAGAAACACCATCACACACACACACACAGGAGGCAGCAGAGTGTGTTGTTGTTGTGTTGCTGCTCTTCTGTCAGGCTCGTTTGGTGTGTTCAGTATAAACAGCCGAGCTCCTGAATGAAGGCTCCTGACTCTGAGTCCAATGCTGGGTTCTGGTACAAAGGTGACACCTGACATCGCCGCTTTGAGACAGGCAGCTGGAGACGTCTGTTTTTGAAGGCTCCAAATGTCCTCGCAGCATCCTGCTTTATATTCCTCCAGCACACACACACACACACACACACACACACACACACACACACACACACAACCTCCCACACACAAACAAAACCACCAGTCTGTTACACAACACCATATTCACATACAGGTACACACAAAATATTTAACAACATCCTGTTAGTCATTCCAGAGCCCATCAAAACTTTTCATTGTGCTGGAACACGTGTAAGAATATGATGGTTCTGCTCCTGGTTGGATGAGACTTTCAGAGATGATTACCTGAGTAATAGTTGAAAACAATGACAGAGGCAGGTTTGAAGTGAAGATCTGTTTGAGCATCCCCAGAGCGTCACTGTAAACGAATGAACAATATGCTTGGTTGGAGGTTACAATTGAATAACAGTCCCATCCTTTAAGGTATTGTTCAGTCACTAAAACATAAAGGATGGATATTATATTAATTCCAAGCTTCTGTTAACAATAAACATTGAGACCCGGTCACGCATGGGACCAACTGTCACAACCATTTGTCAGTTAGCATCTACAGGGTTTAATCCACCAGTAAAGTAGTATGAAACAAACAAGACTATACGTGTTCTCCAAAAACTTGTATAATCTCTAACATGCAAAGAAAAACACCCAAAGGCTGGATCCTCGATCTTTGGGTGAACTTACTTGACACCAATTATAAGTAGCATGTGGGAAGATTCAGCTTTTTCCTGATATTAATGCCTTGCTCACCAGCAGCAGCTGTGAGGACCTTTAAGACCTTCGTCTTGTGTGTCACATCCTGAATATCACATGAGGAACGCAGCTCTATCCATTACGGTCCTTTCCTGTTGGAACAGTCATTATGAAACATCTTCTTAATGGAGACCTATGGTTGAATGGTGAAAAGGCCATTACTTGCATAGATAGATGAAAGGAGCAGGGTTACAGATCGTGGCAGTGTGTTGCTATATTCAGCCAAACTCGGTCCAGACATAGACTCAAAGAAAAGTAAAGGTTTATTCCTACTGAACTCCAGATGAAAGGAATTGATGTACACGTGTTGACTTTTTAATGCTGCGTGAATCTTAAACAGCAGCACCAATGGTGAAACCTCGCGGGTGCGGGCTGATGAAACGTATCTGCCGACTCCTCTGCCAAACAAAACTTACTTACCACTGCCCTCGAAGTCATCGCCGAACACTTTCATATCGAAGACTCCCTGTAGAACCAAATCAATCCCACTGTTGCTCGCTGGGCTTTTGGGCTAGTGGAGGGGGTCCCGGGCCACCTTTACACAGAGTGATTGATGTTGCTTTTGAAGCCTGGAGATCAGCGGGAATAGTGGGGTCTGTGTTTAGTTTCCATGTTGATGGATTCAGCCCTTGAATGTCCACGCCGGCCCTCGTCTTCTCTGCGCTGTCAGATCTGACTTGAAGACCTCGCCGAGGGTCTTGGTTGATCGAGCAGACTGTGATCACATCTGCAGCGAGACTTTCAAGCCTAATCCAAGGCCTTAGGTGACATTTCTCACAGGACCCTGGCCCAACCATCCACAGTGGCACTGACAAGGGTCTGCTGAACCCTCCAGTTGACTTCACAATTCAAAATTGTAATTACAATCACCTTTAAAGTGTCTGTATGTAATTTTGAAAATCCTCTGAATAGATTTGAAGATGGAAAAAGGCAACCTTCTTGTTATTTTGGTGACCATTGCATGATACTTCAAGTTGGATAGAAATACTTCATATGTTGAGATGCATGGTCATGCCGAGCTACAGTTATTGCGAGACTGCGTGATGACTCACTCTAGTGGTGAAAAAGTGGTATAGCAGGATGGCTGGACTGGCGTTTACTGAAATGTCTACTGATATCTCCCCGTAAAGCAACATAATAATGCCTTTGGCACGATGTCAAAACTGTTATTACTTAACGCTCTAATGATATTTACGGTCTTTTAAAAAATAAATTCAGGTAAAACTACACATAGCCCTCAGAAAAGCAAACTCTTCAGGCCTTCCAAACATATTTGCCCTGGGGCAAACCATCTTTCCTCTGCTTTTGATGAACTCCTTTCATCCTTTTCATCATGCCTTACTGTCACTTGAAAAGCTCTCTGAGCTGCTATCATACATTAAACGTGACTTGCTGAGTCAGGGGATGAATCATCACATCTCCCTGACTCCAACTTGCTGCGCCAACAATCGTAAACTCAACACCCCGAACAACGTAAGAACCAGTGTCCACTCGTAAAAGTAGCATTGTGATACTATCGTTATAAACACACAGCGATTAGTTTCCCTCATGTGTCTCAGTGTCGCAGCACAATGCATGAAGTGTTGTACTTGAATGTCTGCATGTGTGAGACCTTTGCTGCGTGTATTCATTGTAGACTGTGGTGTGCTTATGGCAGGTTTTTTTGTGTGTGACAATGTTTCCCGGTGAGTTGATTTGTGACCTGTTGTTATATAATGTGCAGAGGGTTTATTCTATTGAAGCCTTTTGGGTCTGAAAAGACAGAGGATACTATTACTATATACTACTACTATGTTTACGTGTTCAAATGTCTTCAGTCTGATCAAAATCATTCTGATTTGACATTTCAGCTTTACTGTTTGCACGGATGTAAATATAGCTGATCCAGTTATGTTAAGCTATTAATTTGGATGAAATCTCTAACACGTGACAAGGTGTCTCATGTTATGGAAACAGCAGAATAAGAAGCTTTATTTCCTGTCCAGTGATGTAAACAAAAGCAAGTTGTGTTCCAATTGGGGGACCACACCCTGGTTTCACGCAGTTCTCTAACTAATTGTGGCTGTCATTTTTTTTTTTCAGTGTAGCACCTTTCCCATTCTGAAGTTTATTTTGTAAATGGGCCACATCAGATCAGACATTTCCAGTTGATGTGTTCACTTGATGCTTTTATTCTGAAAATTGTGTCCATGTAAACAGCTTGAGAGTGAATGAGAGTTCCTTTGTTGAATGACAGGGTCAGTGGGGTCATCTTGTGTAATAATGGGGTTGTGGGGCCATCTTTTATCATTATATGAGGGGTCATTATACTTTAGTCCCTGTGTCATCAGAGGCTTGACGCCTTTTCATTGTTGTGTTCAATATTTTCTCTTTTATGGTGTCACACGTTTGTCAAAGAGGCAACAACAGAAAAACAGCTATTTTTAAAAGTTCAAAATCGAACTCAAGGAACTTTTGTTTTTAGATCTCAAGTAAAAAATGAAGTCTTGCCGTAACAGGATGTTCTTTTACACTTTCTGAAATAATATATACAGAGGAGATGGTCTTTTCAAAATTAATTTCATGTCACAGATCATATATTTGAGGCGTTAATTAGTCCCTGTGCTGCGTTCAAACTCTCAGCTCCATGCTGAATGCTCCCTCTTCCCTGCATGTTCATTCCAGCTCTCACAGGCGCGATGATTTGTAAAAGGAGCCGCTGGTTTATTTTTTTTTTTATCACCAGATACGATTCTGACAAGTCAGCACAGTGCAGACCCACTTTCTGTCAAATTAAATTAACCGTGTGCTACCTCATTTGAATGAGCCACCCACCTGTTTGCACCTATTACTCCCCTGCACTCGCATTATCAATATGAGGCAAAGCCAATTTCAAGCTCAGGAAAATAGGGAATGATTAGAGCGCTGGATGCACCGGTCGTTTTCACCGCAACCAACATTATGCTCTCAGTGCCATTTTGTTTAAGCTCTAAGCCACTGAATTCAAACCCAGAGCAGGAATTTATCTGTTGTACACCATGTTTGTTTTCAGCCAAACATCTTGGCTTAAATTACACAGGTGCTCAACAAGCTGCATCCTGATGTGTGTGTTTGCCTAAGACTTTGTGAAAAAGGAAGAAACTGAAATGAGGATATTTGAAGACTAACAGCGAAGTGGAAGCATCCCTAGCATGGTCTCTATTTGCTTATTTCACTCTAATCATAGTCTTTTCCCCTATATCTTTGACTGAGTTTGTCAGTGTTCAGAGAATTCTTCTCCAGTGAATCATTACACAGAAATATGGCCTGAAAATCATTTTTTTCCAAATAGCACCACGAACAATAGAGAGAAATTCTGTTATATATCACATTGTGTTTTAATGGATTAAAGGCCTAAGGGGTAATTTATTTATTTATTTGATAATTACATTTAAGTTTTCATGAGTGTATAATTGGCTAATCGCTTTGATTACTGTGTTGTTTGCTCTAGTCCTCACATTCACATCAGGAGCAAGTCTCCTCTTTGATGGCCGCCGTGTTTTTAGTCTTATTCTTAATCTTATTCATATTCTCGTTGTTGTTGTTGTTGTTATAGAGAATCTTATATACCTGCAATAGCGACAAGGGTTATGATGAATATTATCACTCCACTACCTTGAAGACCCCGACAGAAAAGATGAGGGTTCGTCTCTCACCGTAGAATTAGAACCCACTCGCACAATCATGTCCAAGAGAAATTAAAGCAAAGATGGAAGGCGAGTGTGGGCAGTGTGGATGAGAAGCCGCCCCGAGGTCGTCCAGTACATTTCCACTCCCACTCTCCCCTCGCCAGGGACCTCAGAGACACGACTGCAAACCCCGCTCTCCTCAAAGATCACGCCGTGTCGGACGCAGAATGTAAATGAGAAGGCTTTGAATTTGTCTTCGCAACATGTTTAGCAGCATCTCCTTATATCTGGCCGCCATCATTCATCATTCATAGATGATGTTTTTCGGATTGAGGTAAATGAACTCGGGTGCTTGCTCTCCCCTCCCGTGAGTCACTCTGAAAAGATTGTTGCAGTTTTCGGTTTCTTTGTGCACGTCTTTTCTCTCTGTGGCCGTGGAGACGGAGCAGTCTCATGCCCCGTCACCCTGATGCATGTTGCTGTGCTTTTACAGCACCATCCAAGATTTGTTTTCAAAATCTCTGGCGCACAGGAGCTGACTTTTTATCAGTCTGAGAAGTCTGTCTTTTTGCCACCTGGCATCAGTGTCGGAATTTATCCGCTGTACCTTTGAGAAATCAGCGATTGTGAGGTATATTATGAAGCTTTTTAAAATGAGAGTCATATTGATCAGGTCCCCCTCTGAAAAGAACTCCCAGATGCTGCAAACAAACTTGTATTATTCGAATCTGTTTTCAGCTCTACTCTGGGTTATGCACATTGCCTCGATAGAATGATGGACGCAGTGTCGGCCATAGGTGCCTGCAGAGTGCTTACGAGGCTTGTAGTGTGCGCTTCACTCGTCTGACTCCTCCCAGTTCCTGGTTAATCAGAAAATAGGAAAAGAGTTGGAGCACGGGTCGAGCTGGTGCTGCTGCAGCATCCACAGAAAGAGGCAGGTCAGCCCAGGTGTCACTCAAGAGGCCACGCCCTAAATGATGTACAATTTCAAACCTCAATAGAGTAGAAAATAAGCGAGTTAGACATTGAAACGCAAAGCGTAGTTTGGACCAGACTTTAAACATGTTTGATTAATCTCTAAAGTTGACCCTTTGTAGTTTATGGGGATTGACTCACTTTTGGAGCCGGCCTCTAGTGGCCAACTTGTGAACAGCACGTTTTTCCACTTCTGTATCGGCCTCATCCATCAACCACGGACGTTGGCAATAGATTAGGACAAAAAAAGGGAGGGGTCTTCATGAAGATGGCCGTCGTTGGCCACACCTCTATACAGAAATGGGTGTGGCCACAAGTGGCCGCACACTTTCAGTAACAGTTATGTAGAGGCTAAAAAGTGAAAGATAAGCACTTATAGGAGAGAGACATGACAGCTGAAACCACGAGGCTCTCAGAGATCACGGCGTAATTGTAACAATCTGTCCACTAAGTGTCAGTGGAACTGTTGTGTGTTCTGCCTCAGTCAGCGAGCACTGACATCTTATGTCCACGGTAACAAGCCCAGCGAGGAATCTTTGGGTCTAATCCACTCCAACGTTGCTTACTGTGTTTGCTGTTTAATTCTTCCTGCAAAACACATTTTTTGGTTTCTCCACGAGGCTGCATGCATCAGCAGCGCGCTGAGAGGCCGAGGTAATCCCATTACACATGCGCATGTGAACGCTGCGAATGTGAACGCTGCTCCTCAACATGCTGCATTCAAGCACACGCAGCAGACGAGGAAACTCTCTCTCTCTTTTATGTCCATGTCACATTCCCGCATTCCTTCATTTCCCACAGAGCTTTTCATCTCGCTGTACGGAATCCACGCTCATTCACGCTTATTTTTAAATACACTACTTTTAAACACTTTATGTGTTAGATCAGCTCGTGAGTTGTTGTCAGACCTCGGGTTGCATGGCAACCAAGATGATGTAACTAACATTCTGACGTTTGTTCTCTCTGCCGGTGACTGATGATGCTCGCTGGTGCGTGTGGTGAAGAGCTCATTTCTGGTGATGGCTGTATTTATTCTGTGAGCTATAGTCAAACACAACACTGCTTCATATTCAAATGAGGCGAAAACACAGTGACATGATCCATTGGTTTGTGTCTTAAGGCTCTGAGGCCTGGATGATGGTATTTACAGTCCAGCACCATCTTTTACATTTGAAGCACAGGCACTAAATTTAAAATATTTGTTTCGGTAGGATCCGCGTTATTTCACTCTTCCTTTCGCTAACAGGCATTTAGAAACTGTGTGACTTTGTGGATGTAGCGACCGTGTGTCTGACTTCAAGAGCGAAACATCTCACTGCTGACGCCTGAGTGACGGGCCTGCGCCGACACGTCCTCTTTGATGAATATCCCACACGAGTCTCGGCACAGAGCGAGTGAGGAAGCAGAGAAGCTGACCACAGCAGCGGAGGAGGAGGAAGAAGAACTGTGAGACTGAGAGGAGTGAATGGCAAAGAGACAGGGGAAGAAAGAAGGTGGAGAAGAAAAGAGTCAGTCAGACCAGTTTGCCGTTTGATCCAGAGTTTGTAGGTTTGATGTAAAAGCCTCCGGCGAGAGACTGCCGCCCAACTCCGGCCGCAGATTTAGATAAATACAGACAAACGCCGAGGAGACGTGTTTACTTCAGCCAGCACTTCCTGTCACACTCTGTACGAAAGGGAACAATCCTCTCTTTCTCTCCTCCCCTCTGCTGAAGTGTGACTTTGTACATTCAGAAACATTTCTGCAACTCAAATACCTGCTTTTGTGTTGTTTCTTTTTTTTACATTTGCCTGGTTGGATGCTATAAATGTTGTCTCAGTCACCGTGGAGACGCCTGTAAGATTGTGTGTCCGTGCTGTACTTTTTTTCCTCCGGTGAAAAAACCACCAGTAGGACGGTTAGGGAGCGTGTTGGAGAGCGTGTTGGGGAGCGTGTTAGGGAGCGCGTGGGTTTTGTTTCTGTGACGACAACACGACAACATTCCCCTTTGGCTTTGTACGAAACATCACCTCTTTGCTCTTCTTGAGCCATTCGGCTACATTCACTTTGTTACTGTTTCTGTGCAGAGCATCATTTTCAGTCTACGATTCAGTGTTCATTCTGCGTTCATCCTACCTGGTTTATCCGCAGTAAACATTTTAGAGTTCACGCTATAAGTTCTCTATATAAGTTCTACAATTAGACAAATTAATCTTTTTCCATTTTCAACTTCATCCTTTCTTCATACCCACATTTAGGATATAGCTGAGAAATAGATGCATGGAATCTCTAATGACCATTAGAGGGCTCCTGATCGTCCTGAAGTCCATTGGTCTGTAATATTATTAACCACGAGCACTTCATCATGAACACATAACATGTGCACACACATATATGGCTACCTCTGTATTGGAATGAAGACTAGATCTATGCTATTCTATGTATTGAAGTGCAATTGTCATCATGTCAGCGACCCAGTCGCTCGCCTCTCCTGTAGTTTATCCGAGGACATTAAAAGAACTCAGGTGAAAGGCAGTGTGTGTTGTGTTGACCACACACACACACACACACACACACAAAACTACGTGTGTGTAAAAGTACAACAATCATCAGTGGCCACAATGCATTTGTTTTGATGCCACCTCAAAGTTTATCAAAGTGTTTTACAGCAGAAAATGAAAGAACACAGTGAAATTGCCAGGAAAGGTAAAGTCAATACTTTGCCTGCGAATGTGTTTGAAATCAAAAACATGAAAATGAAAGGGAATAAGGAAATAATGGAGGAGTCCAACTTTTTCTAAAATGGTCTGTGAAAGTTCATCACTGTAACTTTAAGTCCCTGGTGTGTGGACGGAGGCGAGTGTCTGGAGGATCTGAGGTGTCGAGCTGCGGGGGCGGGACCTCACACATGGTGTCTGTAAACAAAGATTTCAAGCTGCCATTGGAGCTGGAGTCCGTTTGTTTTCTGATCTTGCTGAAAGCTTGTCTGCAGCCATCTTGACTCATTGGAGACTTGATGGAAACATATATGGGTGAATTCTGACAAATAAAAAGTGAGGTAAGAAGACCAGGGCCTTTAACACCATCATATTAAGATGTTTAGACCTTTTATCCATCATGTTGTTCTGATTCACTCCAACACCAGTGTGTCGGATTGATTTCAAATATTCCATTTCCACTCTCAGAAATTGAATTTAAAATGAAGATACTGCTGTGTTTATGAGCGTATAACCACTTATCGTATATGTAACAATGTGATTGGTCGATATTAACTGGCTGATATCTGTGTGTCTGTTTTCCAGGAGGAGGTGGGCAAACCAAAGATTCTGTCCTCGCAGAGACTGTCTCCGAAGTGGTGTTTCCTCGACTGTAAGTTCATCGTGTTTTTTTTATAAAAGCCACAGAATGGTGATTTTATTATCCTTCCAATATGTTGGAAGAGTGATCTGAGGAGAGTCCTGCTGCAACATTTTACATCACCTCTTAATCCTACGCACTGCACCTTTAAAGTAAAACGAAAAGTTATGAAGAACAGATTGTTAAGTGACCTGTAAAAACATTGTTACTCATAATGTAGGCGATGGCTGTGGGGTGCAGTTTACCGCTCTACGCTAGTTTAAATCATTTAAGCCATGAAATGTCAAAGGTTATGAGAATTAATGCAAATGTTTTCAATGCATTCATGTCGGATTCCTTCCATCACAATCTATGATGAGCTTCCTTACATCAGTGGCTGGAATGGGGGGGGGGGGGATAGTGGTAGCCAGGCAGCCCACACACATCATTATTTTTCCGTAGCCCACCTTTTCACTCCCGTTACCATCAGATACACACAGTGTCTGGCTGGTGCACACAAAAGTTAAATATAGTCTGAGCGGCACACAAAGGATCTGTAGCCATTTTGATTTAATGGTTTAATGGGATACTTTTAAAAACGCAGGGAAATAGGGCTTCAGGTTGTGGCAGTATAATTAAAAGTCATTAGCCCTGCGATGGGCAGGGCTACAAAGAGGGTCACTGACATCTGAGCAGGTCTCTGTTCTTTCTGGCTCCTCCTCAACAAGAAGAAAATAAATCAGATCCTGTTTATTAGCGACACTCATGAATATTAATATCATTCGTCAGTTTTCAACTCACCACACACACACACACACACACACACACACACACACACACACACACACACACACAATCATACATGCACACACTCCTCTTGTCCCGGTGGAATTTTTGCAACTCAAAAAGCAACAAGAGCACAAAAAAGGGAGATTCCACTCAGTTTTACTGCTGCATCAATTAACAATGACTTCATGTCTATGGATTTTCAAAGGTGTTTTTACTGTATGCACCACAAATGAAATGGGTGGAGTCAGTGCTTTGTGTTAATGTTGTTAACAAACAAACAAAAAAGGAAAAAAGTCACGTGTCGTCATCTCAGCATCTGTCGCGGCCACCGATGATGATCCGTGACACGTTAGCTCACAGTTGCGATATCAGAGAAGAGGCGCGATCCACATCGCAGCGGGTGATCTTTGGATTGTCAGACAAAGTTGGATAAGTCTTTTATTTCAGGAGCCGGAGGATTGTGGGAGTCGTCTCCCGTGCGTGACAGTTAACAGTGCGTTTGTGTTTGTGTTTGTCTCCACAGCCACGACAGCAGATCGTTTCTACAGGATTGACAGAGCACAGGTACGTGTGTCAGCCAACTCCAGCCTTTTATAACATATCCCGTATGCACACAACTCTGCAGAGGAACCGTTTCACCGGTCAACAAGCACAAGATATCCGTCCCTAGATATCACTGAATACCACACACGATACCTTTAATTCTTTGGAACAACATGCATGTGTATCATGCCCCCACATCTCATCCATCCACCCCCAGAGTGTTTTGACATCACAAAAAAAGGGGGGAAGTCCTCCTGGCAATAGGAGTTCAAGTGATTGCTTTTAAAGGTGCGGTGTGTAAGATTAGTAAACATGCCACAGCTGCTTGCGACTTCCCGCCGTCACCCCATCCTCCGCTTTCTAGCTCAGAATCCAAACATTGTTTATATTGAAATGATATTCATGGCTTGTCTGCGTAAGCCCTTTGGGAGGGTTTTGCATGTGTTTCCTGTTTTAGCTTAGCATGTCGCTAATCCTGCAAAGAGTGGAGCCAAGGATAACTGTATTTACATTTTTGCAATGAGTGGTTTAAATGGGTTCTCCTGTGTGTTCGGAAGGGAGGAGTGAGGCGAGGGGTGCTCAGCCGTAACAAGCAATTTTCACCTCAAGATTTCTCTAAATCCCACATGCTGTACCTTTAAAATTTAAAAACAGCAACTCTCTTAATCTTCCAGAGATATATTTTGATGAAGAAGAGTGTGCGGAATAAGGCATTTTGGATTATCATGTATCATTTCATACAGTGTATTGCATTATTTTTTAACATAAATGCAGTGATAACACATTTACGATGGCGATAGTGGCACTGTATTTTAAGGTTAAAAAAACCCTATACTTTGTTCCTTTAATGCAGGTGTCTGATAACCCTCTATTTCCCAATGCTGTGTCTTTAGGAACATCTCAACTACGTATCAGAGATATCACAGGAGGAGCTCTTCATCCTGGACCCTGAGCTCATCACCCCCCCTTCAGCCAGTCTGGACATAGCGACCCCTGACTCCAGCCTGGTGAACAGCAGGTGAGTCTATTCTGTCATGCAGAACATTTTTCAAAGCCACTCTCGAGAATCAGTCTCATCTCCACAGAGACGGTTCTGATACAAACGCAGGAAATCACACATTTACACAGATGCTTTTGATGAAAACCTGCAGGAAAGTGCTGAATCTGTAAACGTGGATGAATAGCGGGGAGACCTGAATGAAAAAAACAGAAAAGGCACAGACACGGTGAAAACAGACAGTGTTGTCAAACAGAAATAAATATGAAATAGTAATGGGAGAGAGGAGGCAGAGGGGAAATTGCTCCACATCTACAGAGCTTTTGGGAGGACGTTTTGAATCATGAGGCCACATCACAGGGAACTACAAGTCTCACCGACTGACATATGTTGATGGAACTGGTGGCACACAGAAGGAGGACACATACACACACACACACACATATATATAATATGAAAATAAGATATAATGCACTGTGAAAATACTACGTACTTACATACACTTTTTTCAGCCAGGCTTCCCAGAGATCTTCCAATCAGGAGACAGCAGGCTTTAAAGACAAATGAGCTCATTTAGTCCAGCCATTTCAGAAGTACAAGATCCATGTACAGGGTCTTTTGTATCTTCACTAAGGTCAAAAAGATAATTAAATAAAACATCAATATTGGGCAGAAGAGGTCCCTATGAAACTATGAAGCCTCTCACCAACTTCTCCCTGTGGTTTTCATGCTCTGAGTGTGTGAGGCTCAAACCTCTGCTCTCCAACCCTCAGAAGTAACCAGAAGAAATATATGTAATAATAATAATGATAACTTGAATTGTTGTAGCGCCTTCCAAGAGACCCAAGGACGCTGTTTGATGTATACAGTTACATCATCCTGTCCACCGCCACACTTTCTGCTGCGTTGTCTTTTCAATTGTGGCGCTCCGGGTGATGGCGACAGGGTGGGAGGAGCAGCAGGGACGGACAGACAGTCCTGAGGGAGGCGTCGGTGTGAAGGATTTTAATGAATCCATGTCCGACGCGCCTGTTGATCAGTGGCGGACACAACAGGTTTGATGTCCACAGGAGGCGTCTGTGGATTGTTAGCAGCAGCAGCAGCAGCAGCAGCAGCAGCAGCAGCGGCGGCGCCCCTGGAAACTGTGGCCATCAGATGTACGGTGTGTGACACCGTGTTTCATCACGCCTGAGAGATGGAGCCGATACTTGGCTTCAGAGGGTCCTTTGTAAACAGACTTATCAGAGAAAAGGGACAACCCGTAGATAACGTTGTTGTCGCTGCGGAGGATTACAGAGCTGGTGGGAATCATTGGGTTATGAATGACTGTTTTTTAATTACATATGAACACAAGCTTGCAGCTTAAACCCGGGTGATGTGGTCGTAGAGACAGCTTTGACTTTTTTTTCCACAAATCAGCACTTATTAAATCATCGCAGCTGTATAAATAGCTCCTGAAAGCTTTTTTTAATGTGTTTGGTTCAGTGTCTGATTTTGTCATATTTGTCAAACCTCAGCATCGGGCTCTTTCTTCTCAGTGTGAATGAGATCAAACGATTAAAAACCAGCTTGATAAGAGTCAGAGCTGGTGTCTAACACATTTTCATTCCACCATGAAACAACCATAGTGACCCTTAGTGGAAACAGGAGGTGGGAATCAAGCAGGAAGCATCATTGTAACCAGACTTAATAGGACTTTTACATCACTGTCAAACTCTGACCTTTACTTTCCATTCTAATGAGCCGGATTTGGTCTCTGCCTCAGCTGCCTCTCTCCGCTCACCCTGCTTTCTCCGTTTGGTCAGTACAACCCAATTTCTGTTCAAATGCAGCCCATAATGTCACAGGGTTGCATCCCCAACTGGTACTTTGTCACCACGACGACCATTGTTAATGTACGAGCGGTGGACAAGACGATAGAGATGGTGAAACCTGCTGTGTCAGCTTTCATTAAAGTGTCTTCCTGGAGATCTTTTGAGGGAGAGTCTTCCTAATCAGAGCTCTGCTCCTCTTCCTCATCTTCATCCGCTCCTCCCAGTTAAAACACACAAACTGTGCACGTTCTTTGAACTTTTAAAGAAAAAAACCCACTGAGTCACAGCTGGTTACAACTCTGAAAATACAGAATAGTCCACCTTATTAGGAACGCAATTGAATCACCCAATCAAATATCCCATCAGCCAATGAAATTGCAGCAATTCAATGTATTTAGACGTGTAGACATGGTCAAGATGATCAGCTGATATTCAAACCAAGTGGAAAAATGTGGAAGAAAGAAAATGTAAGGACATTTTATGGAGCTGTTGACAAGAGTCCAATGAAGAAGTGGGAAAAAGTTGCAGTGCCCAGGGTGGCCACTTGGGACTGGTTTCAAAAGGGAGTCAATCCCCATAGATCCAATGTTAACTTTAGAGGTGAATGCTGTGACAGCACCATGGGCCCACCCCAGCTCCACCTGCGCTCCGCCTCTTTGCCTATTTTTGGACGAACCAGGAAGTAGAAGGCATCAGGCGTGAGTAAACCCGTTACCAGCCTCATAAGCACTGCCGAGATCTATGGGCGATCTCGCTTTATGTTGCGTTATTGAACCTTGAAGTGACTGTGAAAGGGGCATGTGTTGGTGCCATTCTGGGCAAAGTGAGTCAGTCTGCAGCGTCGGAGCGTCTCTGAGTGCACAATATGTCAAACAGTGACATTGTACTACAGGAGCGGAGAAGCTCCTTGGGAACAGGACGTTGGAAAACACGGCCCGGTGTTGATGTCTTGTGTTGAGTCACTGAGATGACAGGGTCACATTTGGATGTAAACAACAAGAAAGTGTAGATCCTTCCTGCCTCCTGTTAATAGTTCCTGCTGGTTGTGGAGCAGCGTGGACTACAGGCCAGTGGGGGCACTCGGATAGGTTTTGAGTTGATTCCCTAAAACGTATGATGTATGTCTCGCTGAACGATCGGTCGTATTGATTTGCGGTCAGAGTGAGACCCGTGTAAGTAGTTTGAGCTGTTATTGACGTGAGACTGTTTGTTTGCTGAGCTGTTGTTGAACAATGCAGAAGATGAGAAACCTAAAAAAAGAAGAACAGATAAATACAACACACACAAAGTAACATACAGGTGTTTGTGTACTTAATGATGGTGAAGCTGTGTCATGACATCATCCCCACAGTTGATGGTGTGGACTGGTCTCGCCCGTTGTCCTTGGTGGAGCATTGGACATGCATATTGTCATGTCTCGCTTTACTGTGTCTGTCAGAGGTCAAAGCCTGCGTGAAGTAAAATTGTATTATTATGTGTGTGTGTGTGTGTGTGTGTGTGTTAGTGTTTGCATGTATATTGTTGTTGTTTATCCCTGGGTGATATTTTTAAAATTATAATTAAAATGATTAAATTAAATTATTATAAATAATGATACCTCATTTTTCTGTTCCTACTCTGGGAATAGCAAAGTGTTACAGAGTGTGTGTATGTGTGTGTATATGTGTGTGTGTGTGTGTGTATGTATGTGTGTTTGGACAACACATCTTTTCCTCCCTGGGCTCTGTATGAAATCCTTTTAACCATATTTACACACACACTCTCACGCAGATTAAATTATCACCTACAGGAACCTGTTAGAGCAGCTGTTAGATGATCTCTGTCTTTATCTCTCTCTCTCTCTCTCTCTCTCTCTCTCTCTCTCTCTCTCTCTCGCTCGCTCGCTCGCTCGCTCTCTCTCTCACTCTCTCTCTCTTCCTCTCATCTTGCATATCTAGATGACTAACTTCTCTAACTTCCGTTTGTGTCCCCGTCTCACTCCAGCTAAAGTTAGAAATATTTTTACAAACACCTTACAAATACTAAGTTAGGTTTAATTTAACACTTTTCATTGCTTGCTGTTGATATTTACAAATATTGCTAAACCAATAGGAAACGGTGTGTTGGCTGAGGACTACTTTTTCTAGCAGATTGATTGACATCAGGTGCTGTGTGTATGTGTGTGTGTGTGTGTGTGTGTGTGTGTGTGTGTGTGTGTGTGTGTGTGTGTGTGTGTGTGTGTGTGTGTGTGTGTGTGGGAGGGGAAGGAAAAATGCACAAGAGAAGTAATAATGAACACAATCAATTAGAATTTGGTTAACATGCAACATCTTTAATGTGTGATCATGAACCACTGTACTTTAATAACCGTGACTTTTCCTGCTCGCACAATGCACCGAGTTCACACATTTGCTTCCCCGACATTTAAATAATTAATGGCAGTTATTAGTGTAAACACAAGTGGGCGCGTGGCTTTATTTAATTAAGGCGTGTTAACGGCTGCATGTTTGTTTCAGAGCCTGAATCTGTTATTTACTGCAGCCATGGGAACAGCACACGTCAGGATTGTTGTGTTTCTCCTGCATGGACGCACAACTGGTGCTAATGTGGCGGCGTGAGGATTAGTCTGCAGTAACAGAGAGAGGGAATAAATAAACAGGTACAATGTGGCAAAGACAGCACAACCTTCTGATCCCAACAACACTTCCCTTTGGCTATGTGCGTATGTCTGTGTGTGTGTGTGTGTGTGTGTGTGTGTTGGCGGGCTGATTTGCAATGCTGAGTGCAGCGAGTGGGAGGATGAGGAGGAGAGATGAGGCCGAGAGGCAGGGGCCGAGTGAGGGAGAGAGATGGGTTTGGGAGAAGAGAGAGTGATGGAACACATGTCAGAGCACTCCAGAGTCACACCAATCTACTGTACGTAGACACACACACACACACACACACACACACACACACACACACACACACACACACACTCAAACAGTGTAGCGGCGTTCCCACGCAGGGCCAGAGGTGAACACTGTTCCTCCCACTGTAATTACCTCTCTCTCTCTTCTGCTTCTCTCTGACTCTGACAAACACACAGAACGACACCCACGCTCCAAATATTTTTTTCCTTTTTTTCTTTTTTTTCTTTTTTTTAATGAGTTTGGCCTCAGTTTGCACTCGAGCGTCAGGTGAACGTCCGAGCAGGTGCAGTCTGGATCCCTGCGTCGTTTGGTTCCGGATATAAACATGAGGATATTAGAATAACTAGTGGAGGTGTCACATCACAGGGGAATTACTTCTCTGTGTGTTTCTCAGCAGTTTAACGTGAAATAACATTCGGAATGTATTTAGAATTTCCACGTGTAGATATTTTTGACATTTGAGGTCTTTGTTGATTGTGTTTACAACTTTTTGGGGTTTGGGTTTCAATGAAAACGTTTTTCAAACTCAGATTTTATTTTTCACGGTTTTTAGTTCCAGTTTTAATTCTTTGTATTTTATTTGTTTCAAAACTAGACGTTTTGCTTTGTTGTGATGCAGGCACCTTTATAGTTGTCGGTCAGTGATCGTTGGTGGATTATGTTGTGTCTGTTCGCAGCGTCGCCTAATGAAGGTTTTGAGCTCATATCATGTGTTTGAGTCTGAGGCTGAATCCTGGGTTGCTCCACAGACACTCGGGAATAGATAACCACTTTTAAAAACTACGTATCAAGCAAAACCGCTGTGGTGGAAACAAGAAACAGAAATAAGAAAGGAAGCTGGAAATGAGCAAAGCACACTTTCCTAAAAGCAGGCCACATCCTCTTGTTCCACATCCTGTGCCTAACGCTCCCTGAGCTGTCTGCCGTCTGAAAGCCTCAGTGCACATGTGAACCCCGTGTTGGAAGCTGTGAGCTCACTTCACCGACTCCGTCTCCTCTGTGTTCTGCCGCAGCTCGTCTGTGAGGCAGCGAGTGAACAGTGACAGCTCGGCGGCGGAGGCTCTGACGCTCAACGCGGCGCCCGTGGCCAGCAAACTCACCAGGTCGGTGTCTCTTATTTTGTCACCGAGTGAAATGAGACAAAGTGAATGGAACACTCACCACCACACAGCACAACTTTCTGTGAGTCCCAGTTCAAGAATGAAGCCCTGAATAGGTCCCATTCATCAAAGTTTGAGAAGTGACGCAACTTTTTTTTTCTTTTTCCCCCAAACAAGTGGGATCTGTTTTCATGGAACAATTCATCTTTTTTTTAAAATTCTCAGGCACCAGGGAAAGTGAATGAGAGAAGACGCTATTTTAAATTCTAGGGGAAAAGCCATTTACTCTCTAAACGTGAAGATGCAATGCTCCAAAAGTGCCAGTGATAACTGTTTGGAGTTGTAATACAACCTCTTCCATATTAGACATGGACCAAAATATGCCTCTGATTGGTTCTTTGTCATTTTCTAAGTTGAATTAAATATCTGGTGCTATAGAAGTGGGCGGGGACATAATGATTGACAGCTGATACTCACTTAATTGGTGAGGCAAAAGTGTCAAGGAACTTATTCCTTGTACGAACTGTGACATATTTAGATGTGCGTATCGATAAGAATACTTCACAATTCCTAAAGTACTAAAGTTGTCTCACGTCCTTATCCACCACCCTCAGTGGCACCTCGCCACTCTATGAGTGGCACCATATCTGAGATACTGTGGCTTCATATCTACACTCTGGGAGGAAGTGGAGGTGTGATCCCTCTTCATCTACACTCAGTGTTCTCTATTTAAAATGTGTGGCTGTTCTATCCACAAACCACATGTCAACATGTGCAGTGGAGAGGTCATATGGAAGCTGTAGCTCCTGGGCAATGACACACTCTCTTGTTTTATATTTGGGATCGGTGAGTGATTTTTCTTTCCCTCTGCACTTCCTGTTTGTCATCATGCTTCTCTGGTTTGTGTTGTTGCGCAGGGCGGGCTGCATCCATCGCTCCAACACCACCGCCGCCGATTTTAAACCGAAACTGAGGTCAGTACACCTACAATCTGTTGCTTACACCGGAGAGAGAGAGAGGGCTGGGGAGAGAGAAGGAGCGACGCCTTTAGAAAGTGCTGTATTTGAATTTGTTGAACATATGGTCACATCTTTGTCAAAATCTGTTTAATCGTACCAAGGAGCTTTAACGATTTCAGCGGCTACACCTAGTTCAGATTTGCATCGGTTCATAGACACACTGAGTTTCCTAGAAGCTGATGTCAAAATATAGAATGTTGAGTGAGTCTGAAAACGCAGTAAAACACAATAAAGTGCACATGAAGATGGTTGAATAGACACTGTTGACACAAAGTAACACAACACAGCAGCTTTGTGTAGTCGTTTGTGTAGCTTGTGCGGAGCCAACAGAAACAGGAAGTAGTTTAACAGTGTCACTCTCTCTGCAGGCAGGAGAGGAACCAGAAGACGAGCAACACGGAGAAGGAGAGAGAAAAAGGTAACACACACACACACACACACACACCCACTCACCTGTCAACTCACCCTGTGATGTCACCCCAGCCTGATTCTAACCTGAAAGGTGGGGCAGAGATGTAAGACAGCATCTGTTTCTTCTTCTTTTATTCTGACACCTCTTCTCGGCTCCTGTCCCCCGGTGCATGGGAGCACGCGCCGCCGCCGCTGTCAGCGCGGCTGCCTCTGTTCTCTCAGGGAACATTTACATCTCTCACTTTGCGATCGTGAGGCCTCCTTTAGTAGTGTCTGTCTCGGCGGTGACTTCTCCGGCAGGTTGTTGATGCCGTGCTTTGGTGTTCGGAGCCGAGCGTGACCCAGTTCTCGGCGCCGCTGTGGAAATCGGACCCGTTTCCGCGGCGACGGCCCTGCTGTGATTTATCGCGGAAAAAGCATTCTGATCAACTCTCAGCTGTGTGGTGTACACAGACATACAATGACACCCCCCCTAAAGACGCAGGGTTTGTTGACATTGAGCAGTTGAGTTGCATGTCAACATGATGTCATCATCCCCTTCCAATCATGGAGGAAGACATGTGGTGTTTATCGTTGAGGCTCAAAGGTTGTGTTCATGGTGGGGCAACATGGCTCCCTCCGCAGAGAGGACCGGGTCCTGATGTAAACATGAAGGGTTCTTCCTTGAGTGATGAAAACAAATATTTTGAGTGATTTTATGGAAAACATCACATGCACCTTTAATGATAATGGTGTGTTATCATAATGTGGCTTCTGTTTCTTTTAATGGAGTCTCAGATCAGTGGGGAACTGTCAGTTATACTCCCCCATCCACCCATCCATCCATCATCCATCCATCCATCCATCATCCATCTATCCATCCATCCATCCATCCATCCATCCTGCGAGCATCTTATAATGAAAGATAAGACACTGAGTTCATTGAGATGTGTAAAGACTTGACAGCAGCCATTGTTGTCAGCTCAGTGTATGTGGGTGAGTGTTTGATTTGAACACCTCCGCTGACCCCACTCTCTCAACGTCCTTCGTCTTCAATCCTCCATGTAATAAAATTGTAAACGATGAAAGATGAAGATTCGAACTCTCAACCCCTCCACAGTGCAGCATCACAGGCTTCAATATAAAGCAATAACATGGCTGTTACCTTAGCGCCCCTTTGTTTTATCCTTTGTTTATATTCCGCTGTAAAACACGAG
The DNA here is from genome assembly GCA_016785325.1 of Chascanopsetta lugubris. Taxonomy (NCBI): domain Eukaryota; kingdom Metazoa; phylum Chordata; class Actinopteri; order Pleuronectiformes; family Bothidae; genus Chascanopsetta; species Chascanopsetta lugubris. Next base: position 29,476 of record JAFBJT010108615.1, read on the forward strand.
CGCTTACACTCACACGGTCAAATTAAAGTTCACTGGAGGTTAACGTGGAATCCAAACACACACATATTATGCCTCTGTGGTTGACACTTAAAGGAAACATGCACTAAAACACTAATGCTTACCTCAGCTGAACTTCACACAACAGATGACTCTATTTTCCTCTTCCCCTTCATTTGCATCATTTGTTCAGAGAAGAGACAGATTTAGTCAAGGATTTTGTTTTTCCTTTTTTTCTCTGTTATGTTTCTCCTCCTCTTCCTTTAATCTGCACACACACACACACACACACACGCACACACACACACGCACACGCACATAAGCTCCTGTATGGGTCAGACAGGTTGACTGCATCAAAACTCAGGAGTTCAATGGAGCAAATGACGTGTGTGTGTGTGTGTGTGTGTGTGTGTGTGTGTGTGTGTGTGTGTGTGTGTGTGTGTGTGTGTCCATCTCCTCCTCCTCTTCTCTCCTATTAACCCTCTTTCTCCTCCTTCCTCTTTCACCCTCTCTCCCTCTCTCGTCCTCTTCTTCTCCTCCTCTCCTCAGACTGACTCTGGGTTGGTTAATTCCCTCCCTGGGCTAAATTCATTTAATTCCTACATTCAGAGTGTGTTGTGTTTTGTTGTGTGTGTGTTGTTTTCGATTTGTCTTGCAGCCACAAAAGCTATTAGAGATTTTTGAAGTCTCTCTTTCTCTCTCTCTCTCTCCCCCTCACTCTCTCTCTCTTTCTCACTCTCTCTCTCTCTCTCGCACACACACACACACACACACACACACACACACACACACACACACTCACACTCATGCACTCTCTAAGCCTAACATAACTGGATTAGGACTCAGCTATTTAGAGAGAGAAGGAGTGAGAGAGTGAGTATTGAGGTCAGCCTAATAAACATTCATCTCATACCCCAGCCTGGCTTCAGCTGTACATATACAGCCTGTGTTTTCATGTGTTCCAGCGTGTGAACATGCAGCGTGCGCTTCAGTGTCATGAACACACGTGTGTGAAAGGTACTGGGGATGAGATGATCTGCATAACAGTCATGTGAACAACAGTCATGATGCTTTTATTGGCAGGTGGAGGCTGGAGTTGTTTGAGATGATGAAGGTGCAGTTACAGAGAAGTTATTTCTACCTTGACTCAATTTAAAGACAATATTCTAACATGAAGAGGAATTGAATATAGCAAGACGGACTTTGCAAGACTGACTTGCTTCTTTTGCCAGAAAGAACATATAATGTAACATGACATGACATGACATAACATGATATAACAGAATGGAATAAAATACAATTGTCAAAGTAACCATTACATCATACGTCCCATCACTTCCTGTTATTCCTCGTTGGCGTGCTCTCGTCCACTCTGTCTCTCAAACTACAATAATCCACATTTGCTGGAGGAGTTTGTATAAAAGCTGGAACGTCTTGACGATGCTGCTCTGAAAACCTCTCTGTTTCTCCATCTCTCTAGAGATGTTGATTGAGTGCGTAAAGAGCAAGGATGTTAAGAGGGTGAGTAATAGTTTCATTCCGTCATCTGTATTTCAATACGTATCCTCTGACATGCATCTAACAATGGAGTCAGTGGTGCACGTACAGTATATTGTCACTAAAAGTCGCATCTCTCTTCACTAAAAGTTGCAGGAACTTCACCTGAAGGGGGCAGACCTCACGGCTTTGGACCAATCAGACTGCAGTTTATTGTACCATGCAGTCAATACGGGAAGCAAGGAGATGGTTCGCTACATTCTGGATCACGGTGAGTGCAACACGTTCATTTTTTTATTCTCACAACATGACCCTGCAGAAAATTAGGACCGACTACAATGACAAGCAGATTCTGATTGGTTAGATCTTGACATTTTGGTTATGATGTTTTGGAACATTAAACATTGATATTAGATGTCACTCAGTCGTCCAAAGTGCACCTTTAATATTTGTTGGAGCTATTCTCCACTTATGAGTATTTATGATTTAAACATATTGATGTATTTTCTGTTTGCTTATTAAGTCAAGTTCATTTGTTATTTGTTACGTTCTTGTAATGTTATTTCGGTTGATTGAGTATCGTTTTACCTTAATTGCACGGGGCCACCTAGGGAGCACTGAGCCTATATTTGTGATTAGAAGTATACCAGGGTGAGAGAGAGAAGGAGAAAACACTGTTGCCTTTTGTTTGGTGGAAAATACAATAAATCATAAGGAGCAAAAAGGATTGATTTGCCTGGAACTTGGATTTCTTTACCCCCTGGGTACGATACAAAACCTTTTGTGCCTCAGAGGTTATTTGATCTCATTTAATCACATTTGTTTTTATTTTTCATCAGTTTATTTATTTGATTTAGACAATTTACTTTCAGACAAATTTCAATATTCATGACCATTTGATACTGTGTTTCCATAACTATGGTATTAAAATTATGAGTTGATACCATCTAAGATGCATAGAGGTTGTCTTTCCAACTGCAGCACTAAGTGCTAAAATCATTACCTCCTGTGGCTGCAAAGTGCCTCCAACAGCAACTAATATTGGCGTCCATGTTGCTTAGCAGCAGTGTTCAGCACAGCATGACTTCCCATATCCATCATTACAAGCTAAATTTGAAGGCAGCATAAATCCATCTGTCTCCGTTCAGTATCATTTTTCTTCCTCTCACTGATCATCAGGTGATAAGAAGAGTTCATTATTGCAGTTAATGAGAGAGGACGTGTTTAATTTGTTAATTTCCATAAACATAGATTGTCACTGTGTGATGGTTATCATCTGTTTTCCAGCTCCCACCGACCTGCTGGATGTCACAGAGAAACTCCAGTAAGTACTGTTGTCATCCAAACCATGCAACAATATCAAATATTAAACTTCACTTGAATAAATTGTAAAAGGGATTCTTAAGTGCCCATCTTAAAATAGTCGTCTTGTCGCAATAAAATGAAAAAGTTTCACGTACACGATTGAAAATCCGGCTCTGTGATGGGGGCTCCGGCTTTGATACGGCCCTGCTGGGCCCTGCTCCGCCCCGGGCGTCCTAACGCAAACTTTAAAGAGAAGAAACAGAAGAAAGCAAACGGGCGCAGCCGCAGGAGACTCGTCGCCAGCGGCGCTCGAGTCCTAGAAGACGTTCGCTGCTGTTCGCTCACTTTCTCCCTCTGTGTCTGTTTCCACCAGTGGAGAGACGGTCCTTCATCGCGCTGCGTCTCTGTGTCACAGGACCATCTGTCACTATCTGGTAGAAGCGGGGGCGTCCCTGATGAAAACGGACCTTCAGGTATGTTTACAGAAGCCCCTTCTATAAGTACACTTAGCAAGTTCATGGCAAAAAATGTTTTATCCTTGTAAACAAAAGTAAAAGTTGGCTGTAGTCTTTTTCACCAATGCATCACTAGTGCGTCAAGTCCGATGTGATGGTGATGACAACCAGGAAGTGGGGATCAACAGATTGATTTCTGAAACGTTACCATAGGAACCTGCCTCCTAATTTTCCCATTGCCCCAAAGCAGTTGAGGCTCCCTCACCCAGCCAGTGCAACATGTCCGACATCATAAATGCATAATGACTAAATGGGAATAGGAAATCAAAGGCATCAACACTTAGCTCATCGATAGTGTCACTATGGTTACCTGTCCATTAATACCCTCTCTGCCTTGCATCAGTGTACGTCAGATGTCACAAATGCACTTTAAAAAGGAAAAACAGGAAACACCATTAATAACAATAACACCAGCTAGCTCAGTGTCGCTTCAGTAGTTATGTTGCCATCTCTGTCAAAGACACAGAAATGGTGAATGCTGTCTTGTGTTCAAAGTAAGTTTTACTATCAATGCTCTTTGGCACAACTGGACCTGCACATGCATTTGAATGAAACATGTTAAACAAGGTATGTGTGAGTCCAGCAGCTCAACAGGTTGCTAAATGAAGCAGCTACAGGCTAAATGGAACCACTGCCACTGCTTAACATCTCCATCTGCCTGCGCCTCGAAAGCACACAGGCGTGCTGACCTGAAACTGCCACCTGAGATTGGATTCCTGCTTCTTCAGGTTTTCCCAGCACCATCCTTGATGGGTTTTTGCAGTCAAGTGTGAAGTACCGATTTGCCAGAACTTGGCATCCCCCTGTTGTCTGCTGGAAAGTCAGTCGCCCTCTGGTTCATCTTAGTGATGGACGTGAGGATGGTTAGGACAGGCGGTGATGCAGATCCTTGTTGTGATGTAAAGGAGCCAGACATACAGCTTTCAGTTCCCTGTGCAGTCTGTTCCTTATTCCTGCACCTGTGGCACCCACCTGCGATTTTATTACCCGTTCTGATGTTATCTTTCCTTACCAAACATCATATTTCCTGTCTTGACAACCACTCAAAGCACTCAGCAGCACACAAACATCCATGAAGTGCACTTGAAATCAAATACAAGTTTCGAAGTGGTCAACAAAACCCACTTACACCCATTAACACACTGGTTTTCAAACCAACTTTCATTCTCACATATAATGATCCTGCAACCCACAATGCTCTTTGAGGGCTCTGGTGATGGGAAGAGAACATCCAGGGGGACACGCTCATTTCTGCTCTGTCGTCCAAGGCTCTTATGATGCACATTCATGTTACTCAGCCAACACGGCTTATTATGGTTTTGCTGTGTTGTATTTCTGACATCAGGCACCAATGGTGAGGCACACTGCTGAAATAACAACACTATGCTCTGGCAATGGACAAGGTGTTAGATATCTTTTAAAGGCACAGTGTGCAGGATTTGGGTAAAAGTGAATCTGAAATGATATTTTCTTCTTTTTTTGGAAATTATATTTTCAAGTGTAAACAATCACCCAAAATGTACAAGCTATTGTTTTCATTCATATAAAATAAGTCCTCATCCAGGGCCTTCATGTTGTATTACACTGTAGGCCCTGTAGCTCTATGGAGGCTGCCATATATTTTTTTCATTGTATCCCAGAACGGACCAATTAAACACCGGTTGAAGTGAGATGAGAGGTGTTCAGCTGCAACATGCAAATTCACCATTTGATCCTTCATACTGTACCTTTAAATAGCCTTGAACATCTGGAACGTACCTGTGTATTTTAATGTGAAAGATGCTTATGAGAACCAATTGCAGTTTATGATTCATATAGCATTCCTGAAAAAAAAGTTTTGTTCTGTTTTCCTTGAATTGCGTTGTCATGGCGAACTCGAGTTCATGGAGTTCGGGTAGCTGTGGATAAGCTGGAGCACTGCGTGTGACAGCGGCGCCAAACAAATGAACGCGGCTTTGAAATGACCAGCCGAGCATTAGCGTTTGCGGGGGCCACTGGAGGCTCCGCTGCGCCGGGCGGCGGTGGCGCGTGTGCGTGCGTGGCAGCGCCGTCCTCCCTCGTTTGTGATGAGTTTTCCATGGAGGTTTCATGCGTGTGGAAAAGCTCCTAACTGTCTGGACTCAGCAGTGACCTAGATACAGAGAGCGAGAGGGAGGAGAGAGAGAGAGAGAGAGAGAGAGAGAGAGAGAGAGAGAGACAGTAAAAAAAATAAAAAAAATAAAAATACGACAAGAGAGGAGCATGATTTTAGCATTTTGCTGTCAAACAGTCATTGTGTGGATACTCAATACACAAGTGCAGGCTTTAGAAACAGTTGCCGGTTGCTCTGGCTGTCTCTCTCTGGGAATGTCTCCAAATGAGCCGGAGCTGCGAAGACAAATGCGCACAACAACACACACTCGACTCGACTAATTAGAGTCTGCTCTAAATTCAGGAGCCACACAGATACAGTATGTGTTGTGTTTCTTCCCAAGGACACACGCCGCGTATTTCATTTCACATTCAGCTGCTTCTCATTATTTCAGCTTTATCAGTTGGAGACAATGCAACCGTGCCACAACAACAACTGCACTTTTCCATTACACGGCAATAAGAAAATGGAAGAGCCACCGACACGTGCCTGTAAACGCACTGTCACGCAGACAGCCGGAGCCTAATGAAATGCCTCTGTGTTGTGGGCACGGAGCGGAGGCCGGTCACTGTGGCGAGTGGGGACAAAAGCCCATTTTGTCATGAGGTGGGGGGGGGGATCAAAGCCTGGGAGGCTTAGTGTGGGACAGAGCAGACGACGTATTGACGCTGTCGTCGGAGGCTTAGCCGAGGTCGTACCGCGCTCGTGCTGCGGCTGTCAAAAAAGGAGACGAGGACGAGTTCATTAAATCCACATCTCTGGGAGCGTGAGCGTGTTCAGCAAGCTGCCAATCTGCCCATTACGCCGTAAGATCCTCAAATTGGACAAATCGCCTCCGCTGTTTGTTCGGCTGATCAGTTTGAAGTGACACGGGGAGTTCGAGAGCGAGCGGGAGCGCTCGCAGCGTGGGCTCCTCGTCGCTCGCAGCTCCGCTCCGAGCTGAAAATAGGAGATGTAGCAAGGCAGCCGGTGCTGCCACTTTGTACTAATCTGCGCTCAATGAGCACTTTGTTAAGGAACACCTGCTGATTCATGCAGCCAGCTTCTCGCGCCCGAGTGTGAGTCCCGCAGATACTGTACAAGCAGGGAGCTCCTGTTAAAGGGGCCACATGTACAGTAGGTACTTTTTTACTCAGAATACTCAGAAAGAACGAACTGTCTGACCGGCCGCACTTATGACCACTAGATTGAGTCATGAGCCGTTATCCGGGATCATGGAAGTTCCTATTGGTCAAGATGCAAAAATGTGGGGGGGATCGCTCTTTCTGTGTGGCCCCCTCCAAACTGTGGAACAAACTCCCCCCAGACCCACGGGCCATCCAAGATCTCACTCTTTTTGAGGCTGAACTTAAAGCTCATTTATTTCGTATAGCTTTTAGTACTGGTCACTTTCTTTCTTGATGACTTGGTTTTTCTTTTTATTTATGTTTTATTTTCCAATCATCTTTGACTTCTTTTTACCCAGTTTAGCTCTTAACACCAAGCAGTGTAGTGCCCTTTCCCTCTGTGCCTTCTCCAACCTTTATGTATTTAATCAATGTTTTTCTTCTAATTCTTATTTAGCTTTGGGAAGCTGTTGGTGTTGTAAAGCGCTATATAAACCGGAGTTTCACTCAGCTCTAAAGTTGGTCATTTTAACATGGGAGTCTATGGGGATTGACACGATTTTGGAGCAGCCTCAAGTGGCCACCCTGTGAACTGCAGGTTTATCCATACAAGTCTGTGTCCATCAGCCCTGGAGAGTAAGAGCTTTGAGGGGAGGTGTTCAAATTAAAACTGATCCTTAACTGTCTGCCTCTGTGTCGTCCCTCAGGGGGACACGCCGAAGAACCGGGCGGAGAAGGCGAACGACGGCGACCTGGCGGCCTACCTGGAGAACAGGCAGCACTACCAGATGATCCAGAGGGAGGACCAGGAAACGGCAGTTTGAATGTGCGGAACTCTTCACGAGCAGGTCAGAGGACGAAGGCGCTGTTGTCCTCCTCTTCCTCATCGTGACGATGTGGCGGGAGGCCTCCACGTGTCATTCCAGTGTGGAGGCGGAGCAGCGAGGCTGGGCGATGTGGGCGGAGATTAAAGCGGCGTTGACGACGATACATAGCGGGACACCCCTCGTGTTATCGAGGACAAAGATTAAAAAGAATCATTTCTCTTCAATCGGAGCAGCTCTTAGCGAGGTCATGGAAGTGGCTCCGACTGTGGACCGCTACTTGACGCCTTTTTTTTTTTTTAGACGCTCTTTTATCTCTTTACTCATTGTGACTCGAAGTGATCATCTGCCATGAATTAACGAGACTGCTGGGTCACATGGTTTCCAGACGCAGATATTAACGTCTTAGTTGAGCCTTACAAGCCTTAAACACCAAAACGTACTAATTCAGAGTTTTCAGGGTGGAAGAGTCACTCTCTCTACAACAGAGGGAGGAGAGGGGCACAGAGAGATGTCTGGAAGATCAGGATTCAGATACCGAGGAGCATGAACCAGCAAAATAGAAGTGCTGAAAGTTGATATGAAGGTGGTAAAGGTGCAGTGTGTAAGATTCAGGTGGAGGTTCCATTTGTTTTAGGCAAAATTGGACATGAGAATCACTGAAAGGAGCCCTTTACATTTGGACGTCATCATGTCCTCTCTACAGTGGCTGCCATATTGCACAACCGTGTTTTTTATCATGGAGAAACTTTAAAAATTGTGTCATGATTAAGAGGAGTTGAGAGGAAGTCAGCTGCAACATCCAGCTGCACCACCAGGTGTCAGTCAACGCTACACACTGTACCTTTAAATTCATGGGGACATTCGAACCACATGGATTCATCTTTGTAGGGGGACCATGACAACGGCTGAACACAGCTGAGCTGAAGTGATTCTATAATGGACCAAAGTGCTGATATTTGGTTGTATGTTGTTAAAGGTGCAGTGTGTACGATTTAGATCAGTGGATACATTTGCAAAAATGACATTTAAAACGATTTTAAGGTTTTTTACACTTGTATGAGAGGGGTGTCCATACTTCAATCAAAAAGGCTTTGCGAGCCACAGTTGGGCCGGGGGCCACAGTTTGGACGCCCCTGTTGTATGATCGCTTGTATTGACAGTGTGTTTAAACAAATCCGCCATTTCCATTTACACTGGGAGCAGGAACTCCCTGCCAAAGCAGCCGCCACTAAATCAACACTGTACCTTTAAGTACTGAAACCATCAGGATTCATCCTCAGGGGAGCATGAATAGGTGAATCAGACAAGTATAAAGGACCAAAGTGCTGACGTTGAGTTGAGTTGAGTTCAGGGGAGCCGATCAGTTTTCATTGCCATGAGATTTGAATCATCGAATGAAGCTCTGGGGTTATTTCACTTCTCTATCTTACCTCACCTTAACAACATGATCATTATAGTGTACATACTGTATTTTGTCAACATATTGTAGAGAAAGTTATTTATGTGTGGGCGGGTACAGCTGTGGATCAAATATTGACTTTTTGTCTTGTTATTATGAGCTAAATAGATTTTGTCGTGCCAAACTTAGAAGAGTGGTGACGTTTGATGATGTCATCTACAACAAACCAAATCTAACCTGATGGTGGAAAATCAGGCTCCGCCCCCACTTCTATTGAACAGACTTTCTATCAGCTTCTAATCAGAGCTACATCCACACAACTGCAATAGAAATGAATATATCTTTTTAGTTTTAGCTAAATTGATTTTAAAAATAGATGTTTTAATTTGAAAACTCATTAGACAGCCCGAGAATTTGGGAAATAGATATTGTTTCATTCATGTTATTGCTTTGTGATGATCAGGGGACCCCCTCCCCCCCAAACCACACACACACACACACATGTCAATGGGTCAATGGCCCTTCACATAATAATTTTTACAGATCACCCATAGAGTAGAATGCATCCGGTGGCCAGACAGTGGTCCTGCAACACCTGTGTTATGGCCTGAAAAAGACTTTTTTCAATATTTAAGCCAATATTTGAAAGGATGTCTGTAAGGGAACTGATACATTTTTAGATGTTTATCATCTAACTAGTGCAATGACTTACATATCCCTTATCAACTGTTTCCTATTGAAAATCCACCAGATTCAGCACCATTCAGTTCTTATTGGACGTCTCACATGATGTGTGCTCAGACGCATTAGTATGGATGAGGGTTAAAAATGTGCTCTGAAGATAGAGACCGTTTCAGCAGCTTTCAAAATATACAGCGTCGGTGTATGGATGAGTAAATGTTTTGGAAATGATGCATTTCCACAACATCAACATTCTTCTCCAGAATCTGCTTCATTCTAACTGGTTTCTCCCTCATTGAACAAAACACAGTGTGCTCATTCCCAGTGTGTTGACATCCATCAAACCGCCCCTGCTGTTGACTGGAGCACGCGTGCACACACACACACACCCACACACACACACACACACACACACACACACACACACACACACACACATAAATGAGAGCAGCCGGACCTCTGCTCCAAAATGCAAAACCCCGACGCGCTGCTGTGATGAAAAATGTTGTGCAGCAGCAAGTGAACGAACCTCCAGCTCTTTTGTAGTTAAGGATGAAAAAGTTTCCGTTTTTTTGTACAGTATATTATTAGAATGTTCTCTGACTTTGATTCAACACAGCAGCTGCCAGAAAAAAAAAAAACTTCACCGACACTGACTTTTTCCTGTTTAGTTTCGCCTGTGGATTTGAGCTTTTGAACTGTGTTGGTGTTCTCGGATTAGTTTTGCATCGATGGTCAAATCTCGCATGTGATTAGCGCACGTTAGGTCTTTTTTCAATTACATTTGAGGCCAATTTAATATTGATGTGCTCATGTTTAGAAGTTTTTTTGGTAAACACATTGGTTTAATATAAGTGGTTTTAATTTTCTATTTTTCTCTCGATATATTTCTCTCTGCATTGTTTTTACATTGTTTGATGTTTGTATCATTTGTTTTCCGAGTCGAATGAAGAGAATAAAAGAATGAAGTATGTTTGAAAAGACACTCGTCATCACTGAAATGAGATAACGCCCTGTTCTGATTTGACATTTCATCATGTCTGTTTTTATGTGACTTTTTGTATGATTATGCATATACAGTATTTTGTTTTGTCTGTCACAGATGACATGATAAGCACAAGCCTGATGCAGATGCTCCATTGTTGTGCAGCTCCACTGATCAATAACATAATCAACGCACACCACACCTGCATGTTCTATGAATTGTTGGTGCTCTCATCGACTGAACAGGTCCTTGACCTGTGGATGAAAGAATCATGTTCTTTCCCTGGAATCCTCCGACACCAACATCAGAAGAAGAAAACAACATTTACATTCACTTGATGTTTGATGTCTGGGAGAGCGCACGTGTCTCTCCATGCTTCAAACTCTGCCAGACAATCGGAATCAATTACCATTTGATTTTCCCTCGGATCAGTGACGTTCCAGCATCAGGGCCCGGCAGTAAGATGGAAACATTTTTATTTTGCACCTGCTGACTTAATTCCTCTATACTGGTATAGAAAACTCGGCTCATGTTAGATTAGATGATATTTCAGTTTGAGATTCAAGCCACATCTCATATTTTTTTTATCATCTTAATATAGTTGTTCATGTATGTCCTTATTTTATTTAAATGTTATTTCATTTCATCTTTACCTGTAGGAATGGGATTAATTCCACCGAATTCCTACACACTGAACCTTTAAAATAAATCCTTTTGACACAAAGATGTGGCAGGTGGTCTCTCTCCAATGTGTCTCATCCTGCTCTCCAGGGGTGTGGCCTCAGCCTGGCTCCGCCCTCCTGAGTTTTCCCTCCACTGAGTCAAACACACCTGGAACCACTCTGACTAATGACCTGGCTGCCCCTCAGATCATCCCTGCTCCTCGGAGGTAATCGGCTGCTCTCTGTTGTTTGTTTATTTCTTTTGTTTACCTGTTTGAAGTGTTGGTTTCTGTGTCATTGAACGCCTGTTAAAGGTGCAGTGCGTAAACTGCTGAAGCTTCAGCTGATGATGATGATGATGAGCCTGATGAAAGTGTGTTTCTCGCAGTGACCTGGTGCACACAAGAGGAGAGGGTGACAGAGCCTCAGTCTGACGAACAGCAGGCAATCATGGAGGCAGCTGTCAGATGAAGAGCTCCGGGCGACAGGCTCCTCACCTGCTCCCCCTCCGTCAGGTAAGCAGCTCCTCACTGTGCCCTGCTCTCCACTCTGTGCACTCACACACCACGCCACTGCTTATTGTCTGCATTTAAAGGTCGTCTTGTTTCTCGATTTGTTTCACCTCGAAGACAAATATTATTCTGGATCGCGTAGAAATAATAATCTTGACATTAGACCAACAATCTTCTTCCATCTTGTTCTTCCATTTTTTTAATCACAAGAGTCAGTCTCACTGGCTCCTCTGCAGCAGCTGTGCAGAGGATACCACAGTGACATGTTTGCACCAGTTCCTGTATGCGATTCAAAATCAGCGCATGGTTTAATGATTCCACACGGTGTTTTAACAAGGTCTCGATTGTAATCACATGACAAGTTCACATTGGACTGTCTTGCTGCAGAGGTTGGAATGTGTTTCTAAGGGATCCCTAAAGGGACATTCTGTGATGACTGATTCAAGAACCACCGGAACCAAACTGCTGCTCTGTCGATGCGCACGCAGCCGACATGGATAAGTGGAGCCAGAAGCCCCTTTAACCGCCGTGTGCTGATGCTAACTGAAGGTTTTTGCCGTGATCTCGATTCGCACTTCATGAAATCAGAGCATTTGTTTATTTCCTCAGTCGGCCTGATGTTGTGTCACCATTTCGATCCTCCTCCGATCTCTGTAGACCAACTCACCTTTAGAGGAACGTGCTTTAATAACCACTTGCCACAAATGGCGATGGACGACCTAATGAGCCCGGGCAGGACGTTGGGTCCTCCACACATCCAATCATTGCTGCTACCTTCCCTCCAGATCACATGTATTGATCACTTTGTATTGTTGCCAGTACTTAATGAGGAGCCGCATTGTTTTCCCGGAAGCAAAGCGCCTGCATTGGTTATTTTTTCCCCCTTTCTCCTCATTGATTACTTTGGAAGTGTCGCATGAGCAGCGTCGCACTGGGGCCAGAGGTCTCGCTCTCTGTGTCGGTGTTGGTTTGGGTGGAATGTCCCTTTTAAAAATGCAGCCATGTTTCATCCACAGCGATCGATCCCCGATAATCATTTGGTATTAGAACAGGTCAAGTGCGAACCTCTGACATTTCCTCTCTCATAATTACCCCAGTGAGCAGAGCACACACATACCGAACAGCAGCTGCAGACAAAGGATTATGGAATGTACGGTCGTAAACGCACTCTTCAAAGGGATTCTGGGGCTCAACATGTCTTATTTATCTATTATTCAATGGCTAAATAATTTGTCACTTTTTGTGTGTGTGTGCAAAACAACACCGTTCATTTAATAAGTGTTCAGCACAGTTCTTAAACTCTGCTGAAAACATCAGGATAACGTTTCATATTCCACCAACGGAAACGACACCATATGAAATAAAGAAGGACGAACTGAAAGATAATGTGAAGGACAGTCCGACTTCCGAGTGACATAAAAGTTAGAATCCAGCTGCAGACGTGTCTGATGGAAGGAGGCGTCCCACAGTCTGATGTTCTGGTTGTGTTGGAATTCTCTATGTAATGTCTGCGCCTGCGTTCATCCCGATGAAAGTGCAGGCAAAGTTCTCCTGAATAATTGAATGGCCGATTCCGAGGTTGTTGTGGTGTCTTTGATCAGGAGGTTGACACGCTGCCAGCTGCTCTAATGCTCATTTACAAAGATTAATCAAACACTGTTCTCTCCTGTGCACGTTAAGAGGAGATGCTGCTCATATATATATATATATATATATATATATATATATATATATATAGAAAGGGAAGCACATTCCTTTCCCACTGTTTACGCCCTGTGTGTGTTCGATTGATCACATTTTCTTGGCCTGGTGATCCATAGATAAACTACATGCATTTCAAATGGCAGTGTGCTTGCTGCTATATTATGTGTGTTCTATTTCCTTTATCAAAAGTGTGTATATATACACCATGTTTCCCCTCTGGGATCAATAAAGTTTTCTTATACTAAACACAGGGCATTAAGCCATACAGCTTCCTGTCCGGCTTCTTCAGTTAAAATCCACATACAGCTGAAAAAACATTTCAATCAATTAGCATAGGAATATGTTTTTTACTTTGAAATGTGTACAGGAAGTGAAGAAAATATTCTCTGTGATGACACACAACAGTGGCTGAGAAGCAGCTGAACCAATGTGGATGAGAAGCAGACTGAGTGCATGTCACTCTACTGGTGAAAAGGGGGTACAACAGGGTGCCTGGTGTTATTTTTGAACTTTTTTGAATATTTTTGGTCAGCAGAGCCACACGTGTAATTAATATCATATTATTTCCTTCACTGACTTGGCTTTGTTGTGATGTTTTGGGTGTGAATTGAATGATGAACTGATGTTGCCTGAACAGACAAAGGCACAACCTGATCAAAAGAAACCACAGAAGTAGAAATGGGATTGTGGAGCGATGCTGTTTTCATTTGCTCGTCCATAGAAACAACAAATAGCTGCAGTGTGGAGATGAAATGAAAACGTAGAGCTGCTGCTGCTGCCCTGCTTTCTGTCATAGAGCCAAACTTTGCAGCTAAGCGCACTGTGTGTGTGTGTGTGTGTGTGTGTGTGTGTGTGTGTGTGTGTGTGTGTGTGTGTGTGTGTGTGTGTGTGTGTGTGTGTGTGTGTGTGTGTGTTTTTTAGGGGCGACTGGTACTAATGCAACCAGACTGAACTGGTTTGAGAGACAAAAGCTGGGGGCTCGAGGAGGCGCTGCACAGGAGACCAAAGAGAGAGAAAGAAAGAAGTTTCACTCCCCGACCTGAGACACTGGTACACGAGTAAGTGCTCGACTCTCTTATCGCTCATATTTCATCTGAAGTGTCACTGCTGCAGTGGACTTTGTTGTATTCTTTAGCTTTTAGAACTTTCAATAATTCCCTACATATCTCTGTATCCTACATGCATATCTCACAATGAGTTCAATGGCTCAGACTTTCTACTTTGAATGGGATTTGGACGTGCAGTAAGAAAAACAGGCCACAGACTCTCCATGGAAAACAGTGTGGGCGGGGCAACTTGTTTCTTTTCTTCAAAAGTAGAACAGCAAAATTTAAATGCTTTCATTTTGAAAAGTTGAACTTGGGTCTGAATATCAGCCCGATGTGTGGTATGGGACATGAATTTCAAGCGGACATGGTGAGACCGTCCTGATTAAAGACACAGTGTGTAGGATTCCAGGGTAAGTTTCTCCCGTGGCCAAGAATGGACGAACTGTACTGTGGCATACGAGAGAGCTCTCGGTGTTTCTTTAGGCCGATGGAGGTTCTCAGTTGGCTGCAATGCGTCACATCACCACCAGGTGTCACTAAATCCTGCACAACACAAATAGAAACAGTAAAAGCAGCACTCCAAAGTTAGACAGTGTGACTTTATTGAACATGGCTATTAACCCATATCCTTGACTGAATTGGTGCAGTAGTTGCTATGGCAACCTGAAGTCAATGACAATATGTCCAGGTAGATCATTTTGGTTATCTCTACCTCTTTTTCGCTTTAAAAGTTACGGCTATGTGCTGAGCCGAATTTTAAAGCGTTTATTTTGAAAAGCTGTGAAGTCAGAAGATGGTGTTTGCTTAATGGCACCATCTGTGGTCGTAGAGCAATGATACCTATTGCAGAGAAGCCACATAATGAAAAATCATCAGATACATCTTCCTCTACAGACCAAAACAGTTAGGATACATGCAAAATAAGATGCATGCTTCACAAACGGCACACAACATCCAGTAAACAATATATTTTGTATCAGTAAGAGGAAGACTCATTAGTTTACAACTCACACTGCAGTTCTTTTAAAAGACACAAATATTTGCTTTTTAAATGTCTCCTAAAGTTGCAACAGAGATGAACTGCTGCCGTTTTCTCCACTGAGACTGGTAATGACTTGTTTTCTGTGTTTGTATATTCAGAATCATGTGTTAAGAAGAGGATGTTTTCTCAAAGATGGGTGTAAGCGAACACTCTGATGCGGAGCTGCTCCTCTAACCCCTTTGTGTTGGGTGCTTATCGCTGCCCGCTGGCTTTCATTAGTCTTTATATAATTGTCCCATTTCCTGGGCCACGTCCCGGCTCCGCTCCCCTCATCTCAACTTCTGCAAAATCTGCAAGTGAAGCTCTTCTAAACTCACGTTTCTCCACCACCTGTGTGTGGTGTGTGTGTGTGTGTGTGTGTGTGTCGCCCATTTTCATTTTGGCCAAATGTGTGAATTGTGTTTTTGCTTCCTGCTGATGCAAGTAGCTTGGTTGTGTTGAATTTGGAACAGTTCCTGTGTGTGTGTGTGTGTGTGTGTGTGTGTGTGTGTGTGTGTGTGTGTGTGTGTGTGGGCAGGCAGCTGGGTGCAGTGTAGAGAATTACATGTTATTAGTGCTTTTGGCTCATCTGGCAACCGGACAGCTGGTGAACACTGACTTCAAACAGAGAGGAGATATGAAGATAGACTTTATTCTCATTTCAGACTAAAGAGGACAGACTGAAAATAGATGTAAGTGCAAATGAACATAAACCAAAGTGCAATGTCCCCTGCAGACAGAGGACATTTTATTATTGTGCAGGTATTAAATACATAAAAAGCTGCGGAATAAAGGAAACATCCAATATGCGACTGTTGAAATGTAGAATAAAGAAAGTTAGTGTACGATACATTTTCATCTTTCCTCCTTATACACTTGATTTGTATTTAACTGTTTATTTAATATATGGCAATATCTGTACATATACGTAATACAAGACATAAAACTAACCTTTACCCTAGAGTCAGGACTTCTGACCTGTGATGAAGTACGTTCTCTCATCATGACCCTCCCTCAGCCAGGCTCCTACACTTGTTTTCACGTCTTATTATATACTCATGTGAATTCATGAACTTCTTAATTGTGCCACATTATCATCGGAGCTCTTATAATGGGGAAAAACCCTTATGGACATTGTGTTTATATTGTCTGTCTGTTATGCACAGATGCATCTTGAAAAACATGTTTATCTGATATTATATTTGTAGACAATGAGCTCTTGAGACACCGCAACCTGACCTACTGCTTCAGACACACACTCTGGGAGGCTCTTATCATACAAATCAATAATGTTGGAGTGTGTTTGACTGTTTGGAGGAGTTGGTTTCAGGAGTAAACAAGGTGAAAGTTTCTGGGTTGTTGTTGCACCTGCAGGTCTGGATGTGAGTCAGGTGTTTGCCACAGTCTGGTGCTTCCAGTTGATTCCTTCAATTTCTGTCTCGACTCATTTTCATGCAAACTGTCGCTAAGAGTATGCTTAAACACAAGCTGTGTGTGTGTGTGTGTGTGTGTGTGTGTGTGTGTGTGTGTGTGTGTGAAAGAGAGAGAGATCCCCAAATCAACAATCTGTAACCTTAAAAGAAGAGGGTCACATTTCCACTTGACTGCTCATCAAAATCCCTAATTACAGAGTCAACAGTAACACACACACACACAACCTATGTCACGAGCTCTCAAAGCCCCAGCCACCCCCCCACTCCCCCTCGCGCCCCTTCCTCACTCTCTAATGCGCTGGACAGAATCCAAACTTCAAACTCCAGGGAGCAGAATTGGTCTTTTTCAAAGCTCATATTAAAGCAGCAGCTTGTCAGATTAAAAAATGAACAGGGCGCAGAAATTCACTCCGTCGCCCTTTTCATTAGGTGTGTGTGTGTGTGTGTGTGTGTGTGTGTGTGTGTGTGTGTGTGTGTGTGTGTGTGTGTGTGTGTGTGTGTGTGTGTGTGTGTGTGTGTGTGAGGTTAAATCCTTGTTCTTTAATTCAGACAAAGACTTATAAAACTAAACTAACGAGGAGATTAACAGAATCTTTCATTTAGTCCGATTTGTGTGTATTTGTTCTCTATGCTCTCAATGCTGATTGGTTGACTGTGTTAGAATCACCTGGATGTTTCACATGATCAGGTGATGCATGCGCTCTGCATCTGCGCCTGTACACTTCTGTTTATGTGAAGGGCTTTTCTTAGGCGGCAAGTTGCCAACTCAGCAGTTGCAGTACCACCATTTGGCCACTATGTAGTTTTTGCTTCAAAGCTCATCCACATCCAGCTCCACTATACCCATGGAACAAATTCCATCCAATACAATATGTCATGGACCATTGTGCATTTAACCTACGTATTAGTGAAAGGATCAGACTGTGTTTCGGAGTGTTGGCGTCTTCAGCCCACAGTGGGTTAACTGACAGGAAGTAGCCTGAAGCATCCATCCATCCTCTTACTAATTTTGATCTGAGTTACATTCGGTCGAATTACTCCAAGGGATCTAGCTTTAGATTGACAGTTTAAATATGATTCCCTGGCTGGATCCAGATTTCCTGTCAGTCATTAGAAAAGACGCTGACACATTCAAAGCAAAAGCAGGACAGCATCTCTTCCTCTCTCCGACAAACTTATTCCACTGGAAATAACATCTCATATCACACTGACCCCGCAGAGAGCGTATTCTTTGTCTGCTTTCATGTCCGTAGAGAAGTCGGACTCTTTTCTCCCTCCCTGTGTCTTTTGGCAGATGGACCTCCGGGCGCTGACGGAGAGATGTAGAGCAGAGAGAGGGAAGTCAGTGGAGGGAGTTTGGAGTTTGAGTGTCTGATGACCGGGGATATTCTCAGTGGTGGCTCCAGTGTTTCACAGCCCCTCGGTGACAGGAGCTTAGCGCCCACAAAGAAAAGACACATCTTTAGAATCTCTGCCGCTTCACACTTTCCTTTATCCTCAAACCAAATCCTCAATGACGGACCTGTTTGAAATCGGGAGTGTGATCTGAATTATTCAATATGCCTGATCTGAATCACAGACAAATAAAGTTCAACTCTGGCACAAAAAAAAAGAAATCAAATTAGAATCTATATTTCCCATGAAGATTTGAACACTTCAGCAATATGTTGACAGTCCTGCATCCATGTACCACATGTTGACAGGTCTGCGTACGTGTGTATATACAGTGTGACTGAGCTGCCTTCACCATCTCCTGCTAGTTAGAGACACGTGATGTCATTTGATGTAAACATTGAAAGATATAGGCCGAGTGTCTTTATGGAGGTTTGATTAGCCCAGTGTAGACTCCATCTGCCAGGCAACCACACGCACATAAAAAAAAAAAAAAAAGACTGTGACACACATTCAGATGCAGCCGTATTTTTTTTCTTCAAAGAAGTTATGCAAACAAATCCCCTCATGCAGTTTGTCCTCTGTGAACCCATGAGGAGGGGAGAGGAGGGGGTGGTGTTGGTGGTGGTGGTGGTGTGTGTGTGTGTGTGTGTGTGGGGGGGGGGGGGGGGGGGGGGGGTTCCTGGAGATGCCACGCAGCAATCAGCTAAAATCAAAGAATGTCAAACCCATGTCATTAAAGAGGATATATGACTCTTTTTTCCCCCCCTTAGAATATACAGAGATGACCTAAATCAGTCGCTCACAATCTGTGTACCCTGTCCCCCCTGCTGGGCCATGAGAGCGCTGCAGGTGGGCCATGACAGGTCATCAAATTAGTTCAGACGAGTATTAAATTGAATATATTTGCGACTGAACTCTAATCCATAAAGACCACTCTAATCCGGTGTGTGTTTATTTGTTTTTTCATTTAAATTCCCTCAGCTGGGTTTTGGCATTCATCTGCAGGAGACAGATTGTAGACTACAAATTGTAGATTTATGAATTATTTTTGTATTGACCCTTTAATTTTAATTCATACAGCCACTGCTCCTACGCGGCCCCTTGTGGTGAGGTGAGTAGTCACACATAAGTTACTTTATACAGCATTGGAACTTTTAAACTGTCAGTCTATTGCTAATTTTCAACATTGGACCTCATCTGTTATTAGAGATGTCAGAATAACACTTTGAGCATTAATTGGGTAAAAGGAAAATCTTTTTAGTGGATTTTTTTAAACTGTCACACTTTCCTTATAAGATTAAGTGCTTTATTCAAAATCGTGGGGAAATAAAAGGTAAAAGCACTTGAGTTAAAGACCGGAACCACGGTAAGATTCTTTTTACTTTATCTGTGGCAATGTTAATAAAATCCACTGTCCTGCAATGGTAAAGATATAACGTGTAAACAGGCTGTTTATCTGCTCTGAAACTGAATGTACTCGTCTCGGGTGATGTCATGATGAGCACTTTTACGTTTTTTGAGTAATTCTGCTGACAGCGCTCAAACAGCAGTGAATACATATTCATCCCCGGGTGGAAGTAATAACATTCGCCTCTGGTCCACTGTTAACAGCTGGGAGCAGCTCGGAGAGTCAATATTTCCCCTTATCTCTGAGCCACTGCGAAGCTTCATAAACACGTCCAGTTCATTTCAATGGGAGATAGTGAAACGATACACGTGCACATGTAAACTCCTCTGCCGCAGACGCTACAGGAGCTGCTGCACAATAAGCAACAATGAAACTGATTTCATCACTTAATTACGTTATTTTCATAGAGTATGTCTTATTTATCGGTCGCACTGAAAAATAAGACATTGTATATAAAACACCATTTGACAAATGTACAAATGGTTTTCTTTGTCAGTTTTTAATTATAGGGAGCATCCTGGGTTTTTAAGGTCTGACCTCAAACAAACCACTGCTCATCTTTCAACACAGAGTGGCACCAATGGTGTTGACCTCCGACCTTCACTCCATGTATCACTTTGAGTATACACTCTCATTACCGTTGCACTGCTGCCGTGAAACAAACAGGAGTGAAAGTGAGATAATCGCAAAATCAGGGACTCAAAACCTGTGTTTTGTCTTTATCACCAATATCATTGTTCTTTATCCAGCTTCATTTAAAAACCTTTGTTGCCACATTTTTATCCGTGATTATTCCTCCTGCTGCCGTGATCCTGGAAAAACTCGGAGTGGTTTCCTCGTGGGACTCCGCTGCGCTGTTGTTCAGCTCCAGTCCCTGGACAGGCTATTAAAGTAGCGGCGCATAATTGCAGCATGTGTGTGTGTGACACTCGCCTCCACTGTGTCATCAGCTTTGCCTGCACTGTGGAAAATGCAAGTTTTTCCACTTCAGTATTGGCCCTCATCCGTCAATCCTGAATCATGCTGGCTGGCATGATGCGCGAGGGATGGCATCTGTTGGCTGCAGATGGAGTGGCCTTAGAGTGACCTCGAGCTGCACCTCATGCCTCTGGAAAATGCTGAAGTCTGTTCCCTAAATTAGTTGAAGTTGTATTATTACTAGACATATGGCGCATCCAAGTCGCACCACATTTGACACCACACCTCCCTTTGCAATTTGAATTTACAAGTGAGGAGTTACTAAGATGGACAGCACAGGATTTGCCCTCCACATCCAGATGCTTGCTGTTGAACAGATGTTGGAACAGATTTGACATGTCATTCTGCATTGAGCTCATGGTGCATTAGAGGAGAACACTTCTGTTGATGCTGGAACTGAATCTTTTGGCCTCCTCTGCATATTTTTTTTTTTAGTTCCCTGGTCCCAAAGGTCCCATGATGGCAGGGCAACTTGTTGCAATGTGCTTGTAGTATCAATACAGTGAAAACAACACTAGTATGTACTGTATGTGCTGCTGGGGCACAGCTAATGATAGTTAATGATCCCTGTTGGAAAAGCTCACGTCTTGAAGATAAAAGAGTTTTGTTTTTGTTTTTTCAGAGTGAAAAATGTGTGTTGGCTTACAGGCATCCATCTTCTGTTGGTCTTTCATTTTCCCGTGTCGGAGCAAAACAGATTCGCAGTTACAGGCCTCGCAATGATGAAGAGCACTACACTGATGTGGCTACATCTCTCGTTAACAAGGCAGAGACTTTGATTCGATCATCTTTGTAGAATCAAAGGTCAATATCTTTGTATGTGGTTAAAAACAGAGTATGATTGAGTGACATCTAACGTTTAATAAGCTTTAAGATAATCAGGTTGAACTCAAGTCCGACACTTGGAGCCGCGACTTGTGATGGTGGAGGTGGTGTGTGTGTGTGTGTGTGTGTGTGTGTGTGTGTGTTCTCTGGCCTTGGAGTCACATAAATAATACATCAGTGAAATCCCTTAAACATTTCACATGAAGGCAGCATATGCTAATGACATTCATACCTTATTCATTTCTCTGTACATTGTGTATATATTGGTATTTTTATGTTACATATATTACATCAACATTGAAGGTGCATCTCCTCAAAGGACCGAGGAGATTGTATACAGAAGAATGGAAGCTGTTGATTTCTTTAGAGACCTTTGAAAAGGGCGGTATGTCATGTATGTCAACATGTTCAGGAAATCAAATTGGAAAACATATAGCACAAAGACTGTGTCAGATTGGCCCCATAGACTTTTGATAAAGGTAATAGAAATGTCACCAGTCGTTGGTGTCATAAATGTAACTAACCTTTCCACTTTAATTTATAAATAATGTTTCCTTGTTCAATGAAGATGAGCAATGTGAAGATGTCCCATCATTAAGCTGTGTAAGCACTAATACAGGCTGTGGGAGCAGCAGACGGGGTCAAAGGTCAACTCTTAATGACTCGGCACACGTGATGCATATAACTCCGAATGACACTGATGTTTCCCACCACTGTCTCTTTACAGGATGAGGGCTGCCCTGCCGCTGCTGTTCATCTGTCTCATCACCACGGTGATCGGAGGCAAGAACAAAGGTCGGCCATGTCTTTGTTTTTCTATCTGCTATAAGCGATAAGTTTATGTAAGCAAAGTTAATGTATGCATGTTAGTGGACATATTCATGCACTTTGGTATTTATTCATGTAAAGGGTGTAGCTGATGTGTTCCTCTGTCCATGTTTAGCTAGCACATTTACATAGTTATGTACATATGTCATGTTAATGCATAATTGGTCAATGTATATATGCACGTTTAAAGTCAGTACACGTTGACTTGACATTCATTCATGTAGGAATGCAATTGTTGTCACGATATACAGTGTGTAGATATAGCATTTGTATTCGAATCAAACAATATATGCATGTGTAGTAAATGAATATGGTGTGGCAGGATGGTGATCGACTCCAGAGACGAAGGTGGGTTTGTAGGTTTGATCACCATACCAGCCAGAACAAGAATGAACATCACACGTGGGGTTCCAACATCCTGGCGCTCCACGCACGCCCCCCACCCATGATCCTTCTGGATGAGAGACCCTAGACACCCTCGTGCCCATCACACAGCCTCCACATGCACGTGGTCGAAACGCCTGGCAGGAATCGAAAACAGCTCGAGGGGCGTCTTGATGTGCTGGCAAACCGTGAGGGGCTGCAATGCACCAGCTACACGCTGCTCGACCACTGCCCCCACAGCCACGTCTGATGCATCAGTTGTCAGAGCAATGGATGCCTGAGGTGCGGGATGTGCCAGGAGCGCCGCATTGGCCAGGGCAGACTTAGCCCCGTCAAAGGCCTGGATCCGTTCGGTAGTCCAGTCGACCTGGTCGTTGGCTTTCTTCACCCTCAGGGTCTTGTAAAGTGGCTGCAAGATGTGGGCTGCACAAGGGAGGAAACAGTTATAGAAGTTAGCCATGCCCAAGAATTCCTGCAGGGACTTGACTGAGATCAGACGGGGAAAGTCTGCCACCGCCTGCACCTTAGAGGGCAAGGGAACTGCGCCCTGCGACGAAATGCGGTGGCTCAAGAAATCAGTCCCCTGAAGTCCGAACTGGCACTTTTCCTGGTTGACAATCAGGCCATGTTCGTCAAGGTTTCAGGTGTGACAGGTGCTCGTCAGCTGACGGGCTGGCCAGCAAAACGTCTTTGAGATAGAAGAAACGCAAACGCAAGGTCACGCAACACCGAGTCCATTAGCCTCTGAAATGTTTGTGCTGCTCCCTTCTGGCTGAAATGTATATGCAGAACTCAAAAAGCCCGAAGGGGGTAATCACTGCGGTCTTAGGCACGTCTCCCGCAGGCACAGGAACCAGGTGATAACCGTGCACCAGATCCACCTTTAAGAAAATTGTTGTGCTGAGAAAATCCTGCATGTGTAGGATGGGATAACAGTCATGTGCAGTGATGCTGTTCAGGCGTTGAAAGTCACCGCATGGCCGTCAAGACCCATTCACTTTGGATACCATATGAAGCGCCGAGGCATGGGCTGTTCGAACGCCTCACCATACCCAAATGCTCCATGGTAGTGAACTCCGCCCCAGCCTTGGCTAACTCGATGGTGTCGAGGCGCCGTGCACCCGCGAAAACCAGCGGACCCGCAGTCGAGATTAAGTGTTCCACACTGTGCTCAGCAACTGCCGTAGAAAACATGGGTGTGGTGAGCGACGGGAAATCTGCCAGTAAACGCTGAAAAACATTATCCGACTTTGAGAAGTTAGCGTGAGTTAATGGTCCCAATTCCCCCGTCTGACATGGAAAGGTGGCAAAAGACACAGCATCAATTAAACAGCGGTTAGCAACATCCACCAGCAAACCATTCGCACTCAGAAAATCTGCACCGATGGTAGGAACTGTAATGGAGGCTACCACAAAGCCCCGCTCAAAACTGCGTCCATAGAAACAAACAGGCCCCAACCTGGTACCAAATGTCCCAGTAGATGATCCGTTAGCACCACTTAACTGTGGGCCGCTGCCTCGGGATGACAGGTCCGAGTCGGCCGGAGGGAGGAGGCTCTTTTGAAAGCCGGAGTCCACCAGGAACCGTCCTCCCGACAGGGAGTCCTTAACAAACAGCAGCTCCTCTTGCTCACCAGCGCCCACGGCTGCTACTGAGCGCTGGCCTTGGCGTTTCCTGGCACCTCGAACGCGCATGGAGGGACCCAGCGCCGAGCCTTGCAGCCAAAACGCTGGTGGAAAAAAGACAGGTCGCCTTGCCGTCTACAGGTGGAAAATTCCCACCACGATGGTTTCCGTTTTAGAAATACACATAAGGAATTGACATTTAGTAATGAATGAAAACACAATTTTCATGTACAATAGACATTTTGTCTTGTGCAAATGATTCATAGATTACATGAGACTGGTGAGGTGGACTTGGATGCATTAGTTTCCACTGTCCCACCTTCAGCTCGCATGCTGGAGTCATAGCTCTGCCACTCCAACTGACACACTGCATGTGGCCTAAGTCAGCACCTGACACAGTCATCAAACACCTAACTTGTGAGATTCAGTTCGCTGTGACCTGCGGCGTCGACCATCTGAAGAGACCCCGAGTGGCAGTGTCTCTCATTCTGTGCACCGCACTTTGGAAATGCACCTCGAGTCTGCACGTCCTGTCCAAAATAACTAATTAATCGTCTTTGCTCTGCCCCCAGAGAAAAACAAACCAGCCCAGCATGGGTCAGAATGCACTGACTGGCGCTATGGCAACTGTGTGCCTAGCAACGGAGACTGTGGCGCAGGATTTCGAGAGGGGTCATGTGACCAGCAGACCAACAAGATGAAATGTAAAGTACCATGCAACTGGAAAAAAGACTTTGGAGGTATGCACACGCACACGCACACGCACACGCACACACACACATACACACACACACACACAATTATCGGTGCACACGCACACACGCAATGCAATGCTGAACTTCAATTCGTGATCTGGATGTGACCTCACTTTTTTTTCTCTCCTCACACAAACTGACATTGACTGAACTGAAATAATCTTAACAATATAAAAAGCACCTGAGACATGTCATGCAGCTCAGCACATTCAGTTCTAACATCCCTGGATAATTCTGATAAAGTCTAATGTGTATCCTAAAGCTTGTATATTAAGGAAATGAAGTCTTTTAGCCACTGTGCACGGATGTTTTTGATGGATGTTCAGTAGTTTTAGTCAGAATGTTGCTGTTGCACAGCCGCTGTCTTATTCACCACTCATGATTTTTTTTACTGCACAAGAAAAAAAACACACAAGCTTCAAAGCAGCTTGATCCGGCAGCCGTCGAGCTGTTTTCACAAATGATTACCACAAACTGTCTAGATGAAGGAAAGTATCCGAACACACTTTAAATAAAGAAAACAGAATGCAAACACACAGTCAAACACAGTCAAATTAAACGTGTCGTACAAGAGAGGCGCGATGAGAGCAAACATATCAAACTGGAGGCCCGCGGGCCACATCCGGCCCGTCATGTCATTATATGCGGCCCACAAGATCATTTCATGCGTCTATTATTAATGTCTCACACGCACAGTAAATAGCACTTTTTCTACAAATCCCACAATGCACTGCGACAGCTGCCATGAAGGTTCGAACCAGTGCACCAGCCCCTCCTCCCGCTGCTCCCCTTCTTTAATGACACCGATCAGTATTGGAAGTGTCTCCTGTGATTTATGGGATTTAAGGATAGTGCTTTAATTGAGTAATAACTAACTTTACTAATCACTGTCGAATCACACGTGCGTATATGTGAGAATTCAACAAGTACAAGGTCAGCATTTCAATTAGCAGCTGAGTCAGGATTAAGACTGGGAAGTTATAAGTCCAGTGGAGATGCACGAGGATCAAACGTCCTCTGCGAGAATGTACACTGGCATGTGTGTGCACATGTAACATGCATTAGGTACACGGGTTCAGTCCATCTGATTCAAGGTTGCGCGTGTTTCAGCGATGCTCCTCCTGAACACTTTCCTGGTAGCGACTCATTATCCTCTCATCTCTCCATCAGCTCAAACCGCTACGAGACATTTCCACTCTCATGCTCACTGGATTGTTCTTTGTCAACCCTCGAAATGTTTGCGCATGAAAATCCGGGTAGAAAAGTAGTTTCTGGAAAAACCGTCACCAGGTTTCTGGAGCTTGAAAAGTTACAACACGAATCCCTTTGGAATCAATGGGAGCCCGGCAGTGCTGCACGGATCCATGTTTCAAATGTCTGTTTGTATGTCCCATGTATCTGCAGCGCCCGCTGAACCTGTTTCCTTTGAACCCTTGTGCAAACAGAGAGTGAAAATTGAACCACTGAAAGCCGCCTCGCCTCTGTTCTTCTCTCCCTTCTGTTTCCAGCCGACTGTAAATATCGCTTCGGGAGTTGGGGCCCGTGTGATCCCAGCCTGGGCTCCAGGGCCCGGACGGGGACACTGAAGAAGGCTCTGTTCAATGCGGAGTGTCAACAGACCATCACCGCCTCCAAACCCTGCACAGGAAACACCAAGAAGCAAGCCAAGGCTCGAGTGACGGGTTCACCGCTGGAAGTTTCCCCCTCTCAGTCGAGGAGGCGGGGCTCTCACTCCTGAGCAGATGTTTTAGACACGAGGAGTTCATTGAGAGCCAGGTAGGGGGCGCTACAATACATTAGATTCGTGCCCAAAGATGATCATATATATAGATATACTAATTAATTGCACTTGGCATGCGACCAAACATTAATCCCTCTTTAACTTTATCAGATTCATTTCACATCAAGAAAATACTGTTGCATTTATATTCCGCTGTGTAACAGATCTAACATCTGCCAAAATGACATTACAACATGTCTTTGGTTTGGAAGCGGTTTAAATGAGCGTTAGCCCTTTAGCTGCATATCCTTCTTAGCGCCTCTAGGTGAATTGCAAGCAATTTTAATGCAATTATCTGTATTCACTTATGAATCCAACTCATTAACTTTCATTTAACCTGTTAATTATACAAGAGAAAACTTTTAGCTCAAGTAGAGAAACAAAACTAAAAAAAACAAAATGGAATTAAAAAATGTAATCAGTCACTATTTGGCCCTGTGGCCCCTGTAAACACTTTAATCTTGTTAGCTTTATTGCGTTGATTTAGATTTAGAGATTTATGGACGGTATTCAAACCCACATAATAAATGTGTCTTCCTCGACCATGACTAAAACATGATGGAGCAGAATCTGCATGACGAACAGAGCATGACCCATCGCTTTATTACACCCACTGCCTCTAAAGTCTGCTGCGTTTGGGGATATTTGTGTTATTAATCTTGCTTTGGACCAACACCCACTTTAAATAATGTGAGAAATGTTGGCTGGGGGCATTCTCAACCCCCCCATCACCCACCTTCACCCAACCTGTAATAGAATAAGCGCTCACCAGGCGTCGGCTCTATGCCTGAGACGGGGAGCTATTTTAATTTCCAGCTTGTCGTGGCTCGTTCTCGCTTTGGGTCTGAATTATTTCATTAATCTGGGATGTGTCAGGAGCAAACACAGAAACTTCTGTTACAACTTTATGTTGGAGAGCTGCAGTCGATTGTGGCTCCATACACAACTCCGTGTAATTCGAATTCTGCTGCTGGTTAACCGAGCTCTGTTTGAAATTTAAGAACATAGTGCATATTCTTTAATTGACTTTTCTACTGTACAAAGTTTTTGTTTCATTTTCATTTGTTTAATAAAATGACAGAACATGCTCTCACACTACGTCCTTTTATTATTTCAGATTTGTCCGTGTTAACGATGGCGGGTTGTCCCATTCCTTTATCTGAAAGCCAAGAGGGACTGAATTAACACACTGAAACATGTTGCAAGCATGCACCATCCACATTCACCACTAGATGTCAGTAAATCCTACACTGTGTATGGTAATGACCACTGTGCACTGCTAGATTTAATGTTTGTCTGCAATATGCTCCTTAAACACTAAATCCATTGGAATCCTACCCACCGTACCTCCAGAGGTACTGTCTGAATGGTGTCTCTAATAAAACCACTTGCTCAGGTGAAAGCAGAGTGTGCATGTACTTTCCGCATGCTTTCCTATCGATGTTTTCATTTTCTCTGTTAAACTGTTGTCTCCAGAAGCCAAAACCCATCCCCAACTTTTTATGAATCTCTGAATATCGCAGGATTAAACGGCCTCCGAGGAATTGCCGTGGCAACCAATAAGCCCCAGCATCGGAGGACTGTATGAAAATGGCAGAATCCACCGAGGACAAAGCAAACATTTTTATTGTTAGATCTCATTTCCAGCTGTTCCTCTTCTTCTTGTTGTAACTCGTTCTCATAGTTTCTATGTTATTAAAGACATTTCTCACCTTGACACCAAGTTCCTGTGATCTCAGTCACACGGCGTCATGGGATTCTGAACAGGTTTTAATGACCTGATTTGCCTCTCTCCCTCTCTTTCTCTCCCTCTATCTCTCTTTCTCTCTGCAGCGCATCCCATCACACACACACACACCTAGTATCTGTCAGTCATGCCTTTGATGTAGGTTGGAGGAGAAAAGCTTTCATCAATAAATCAAAATGGCCCCCTGCTGTAGATTTATCTCTGCTGTCTTCATTTTCTGGAGGTGGAGCCACCAGATGTCGCTTACCCACATGTTTTTTTTTTCTTTTAATCAGGTTTTGGGTCCTTTTCCTTTTGTTTGTCAATGTCTAAGTAAACATACGCATCTGCAAATCTGACAAAAATACAAATGCCACACAAAGGTACCAGCAACAATCGCCATGAGAGACAACGGATGGCGACCCTGCACTTATATTTGTGTTTTGACCCTACATGTTTGTTGTTTTCACTGTTGTTGTGTGTTGTGACGATTCCAAGCATCTTGTGTTGTCGAAGCTTTTGTTATGTTTTGTTTTTACTTCTGGAAAAAGGTTCTTCCCACTCACATGGTGCCACATGTGACCAACAGTAGTTCCAGTACCACTATTTCTTTACTTTTGCATTTCTTTCTCAAAGTTGGCTTATGATGAAAGGTATTCTTGTATAGCAAGGTGCCACATGACCAACCTCATGGTTCACTTATTGATTGGTTGTGAATTAGTGGAACATTTTGCTTGTTGGCTTCTGATGTGGTAATCATCAATGGCTGGTCACATGTCTCCTACAGGGGGCAGTAAATGCACTCTTGCACTCATGTATGCAGTGCCTCTGTTTTGATAAGTGTATAATATGAAAAGATATGAGAAGAAGTGTTCGCATATAAACGCATTAGAATAAGTGTCTCCTATAAAGGGGGGCTCAGTAAAAGCCTCGCAGGCCTCGCAGACTCTTCCAGGACGGGGCCCCGCAGGACATTTTATCTCATTTACTAATGAGCGCGGCCTTGTCAGTGATCTAATGAGCTTTTGTTCCACATTCCACATCGATGCTTCCAGATCAGAGCGCAGAGAAGCGACTTAAAGTGGGAAAGGTCTGTGTGTTTTAAAGCGCTGCCTGACAGACAGTCTGCAGGCTTCGCTCGGAGCCTCTGGCAGGGGCCGCAGGGGATGTGATCAATGAGGTTGGGGTCTGGAATCAGGCTGCTGATTATGTTTCATCTCATAACAGAGAGGAGGGGAACAATGGCCGCTGTGATCGTCTTCCAGCGCTCGAAGTCGTGTTGTGTAAAGTGTGTGACGTGTCCTCTGGCTGACTGACCTGTCAGTCAAGTCCTCTGGGGATCGTCCTGTTTTATATTGATGATTAACCTTGCATTCAAAAGGGACAGTGAGTTGGATTTGGGGACATCATCTGGTCAGGTGGGGTATTGCAACCAAATTGCCCTCTGTAGAAAGGACTTGAGAAATGTCACATTTCTGGGTTCACTTCTCTCAATTGACAAACCACGTTCAGACTCAAACGCTGAGAGGAAATTCCAATTCTCATTTCAGCCTCATTATATTTTCTCTTTTTAGTCTGGAATGTTTCTGATCATTTTCCTCTGCAAAGATTCACAGAGAAAATCAGGTGATGCCGACACAGACTGACTGTCATAAATCTTTCCTTTATTTCTCCATCAGAACTCTGAACTCTGTGCGACTCCAGACTCAGACTGAGGCTTTTTCCCCAAAAACTGTTTTTTCTTCAAGTGCAAGAATCTCTTTTGACTTCTTTTCAAGTAGTAGAATGTCCTTCTTCAAAGGTTCAGGATTCAAGCGCCATCTATTGGTGCAAGTGATATTGCAATTTACTAAATGATGATAAATGCAATTAAAACAATCAATGAAATAATGATGTGATGTGAATTTGTGTAATTCATTCACAGGGTCGAATCAATAAAACCAGCCTATAACCGCAACTGACTCACTCTGATTGATTGCGTTGTTAATTAAAGGTGCAGTGCGTACGATTTGGTGATATCCAGAGGTGTAGACTGCAGTTGTCATTAAAACTTAAAAGATGATTCATATGTCCACTCTAGGCTAGTGTCCCCATAGAGAGGACCCCCTCTTAATGTAAAAAAACAGGAATGGGCTCAGTGAAGGGTAATGGAAAAAGATGATATATTTAGGGTGATTAAAAATTCATGAAAATGTCAGTCTGTAATTGTTTTGTTATATTGTCAGAAGTGACAAAAATGACCAAAATCTGTCACACTGCACCTTTAAGTTTACCTGAAACCATATTTGAGGTAGTATGTGTTGTAACTGTGGCTATAAAATGTGAGATTTTTGTTTTACTGAGTGCTGTTCCTCTCTCCAGACAGAGGAGGCGCTGTGTTTTTTCCTGTACGTTTACATGAGGTTTTTAAAATGCCCTGTGGCTCCACCCACTTCCTCTTCTCCAAACACATGCTTGTCAGCTCTGCAGTTTACAAGAACTTGTCTGTTGCTCATGTAGCATTGTACATTTTTGGGTAAGTCAATCAGTGTTTTATTTGTTTTGTGTTGTTAGAGTTAGTTTGTTGCTCTATAGCTGTTACTGACTTGATATTGATCGTTTTTAAACAGGATGGCCCCTGCTTGTCGTTGAGAACCCTCATAATGGCAGAGGGTAGACTTTGCGTTGTTTATGTCCTATACGTTCATTTGAAAGGCACCGTTTGTCAGATTTGAAGGTTCTCTGAGTTCAATTGACATATTATCTGTCTGTTTCATTACTTCATCAGCAAAATAACCATTTGAAAGAAAGAGGTTGGTGTCTGATACTTTTCATGCACATGTAGTTGCATGTGTGTTTCCATGGTGAGCCAGATACAGTATGTGCTGTATGGGCTCTATAATTAGGTCACTTCTCCCTTCCAGCTCCAGGTGCCACTGTAACAGCATGTGAGTGTCTCTATACTTGTGTCATTGTTAAGCACAGTTCCTCTGCTCTGGCTTAGTATGAGGAGTCGTTCTCTGTACAGGAGGTTAGTGGTTCAGCTCAAGTCCATTTATCCACCTCATCTATTGCCAATTATATTAAACACAGAGCTTTAATGGGAACTTTAATGTGTCACATGTGTTCAAGCATGAAGCCCATGGTGTCATGGCCAAACCAGATTAGTTTTCGAAGTTGCATGACTTTAATTGACGGTTCTTTAATTGGACAAGGAAGCATCAGATTTTTAATTTTGTCGTCTGTGTTTTACATTTGGAGTGTGACAGTGGAACCAGAGGCAGGAAGGACGGGTACATTTGCCGTGAGGGTCCTGCAGGAGGAGATCCAGCAGTGGATTGTTTGGTTCAGGTACCGAAAAAGTGCTTTTAATGAGAATATAGTCCGATTCAGTTAGAGGAGGTACATGTTTCATATGATTATGTTGCTTTATTGGATGATGACATTAACTAGAGGAATATGAATCTAGAAATATATTAATGAGGGCAAGAACAAAAGTGTGTGTATGAAAAGATACTAATTTTTGACATACACTAGTGTGTGTGTGTGTGTGTGTGTGTGTGTGTGTGTGTGTGTGTGTGTGTGTGTGTGTGTGTGTGTGTGTGTGTGTGTGTCTCTCTCACTACTTCAGGTAACTGCTGATGATTATTCCCCCTCATCGTAAGACAGTTGCTCTGACAATGATCACACCTTTGCCATGGCAACACGCCGCCTCTCCACTTCTCTCTGATTGAGTTAAATGCCAGTTCCTGCCATTGTTTGGTCTCTAAATATTGTGAATGTTCAGGTGAAAGGATCATGTCACAGTTTGACCAAATATAAAAACACGTGGATCAAGCAGGTCGGAGCTTTTCACCCATGCCTCTTTCATTTCTCTGACTCCCAGTGACTCTGCCTCTGCAGATTTAGGTCACCTCTCATGTTCTGATCTCCCTGCTCCATTCCATTGGAATCGACACCGGGATAAATGATATGTGGAGTTTTATATCTGTGTTGCCATGGTTACGGCGTGACGTTGACTGTAAAGTGCCGGTGGGAGGGGCTATCTCTGGTGTCCAACCACTTTAGTAGACTGTGTTTTGTTACCAGATGAAAGAGAAGGTTGTTCTCTGGTTGGAGCTTGAACATCTGGATTGTGTAACATCTGTATTGAGATGGAGTCATGAATGTAATGATGAGCTGGATCCAGTGTCACAGGGGCTCGTTGTTTATGGAGCACAAAAATATGCTGCTTCAGATTTAGTACTTGGTGTTGTGCTTTAGCACCTTCCTTGTTCTCTTGGCTCTTATGGATATTCATTGTGGTGTATTGACATATAAGTCTATTATTTATTGTTTTCTGGAATTTGCATGAGACTTTGAAAGCCCAAAATATTGCTTTGTGTATCAATTTTGTTTTGTTTGTTGATATAGTTTGGCTTTATGGAACAAACAAACAGATAGTTGTTGACATATTGAGCAACAACCCTGAACTGCCACCTCATACTACAAATATAGTCTGGCATCCCTAAATCTACACAATGAACCTTTAAGTCTGCATCTGCATTATTTGATCCAGTTGATGTAATTAGTAGTAAACAGTGTTAGGCATGTTATCTTAAAAAAAAGTAACGAGCTATAGTTACTTTACCCAAAAAGTAACTAACTTTGTAACTAACAGTATTATAAAAAAATACTAGAACTTGGATCCGCCCCCTTAAATGGAGTTTCAAAGTCAATTCAATATGTTTCATGAATGAAACGGACACTTGGCACCCGCCCACCCCTGGCTCTGATTGGCTTATCATGAAGTTTTACTCTACCCTAGCCAATCGACATCACTTGCATGGTTGTCTCCGCCCCCTCACCAAAGGAATTCCCATCAGTGGTGGTGAATACCGATCATGTACATGTGAAACAATACAAAGTACACACACCTTCAACAGCAGGTGTTTATTAGCATCACAGTTTAGTATCAACACAAGCAGCTTGTGATATAGTATCTTTAGAACATGTCATTTCAAAAGTCGTATACGAGCTCGTGTACTGTGCCAGGCGATGTTGTGGAGTCTCTTTGAAAAGGATGTGTCACATTAATACACAAGATACAAGAGAATGTACAAACAGCCACGAAGCTTTATACAGACAAAATAAACCCCACCCACCCCCCAGTTGGGTTTTTAATAAAAGCCGCCACAGGGAGCAAAGAGAGGACTCATTGTTTAAAGAGTAAATCAACCATGACCCATTAAAACAGCAGAAAAGTGCTGAGTCACTGATTTATGACCCAAGTGGGAATTACCCAAATAATTCTACTTTAATCCTTTAAGTTAAGTTCATGTTTGAGGTACTGTTGCATAACTGCACAACTATCAAACGCATCTGTGTTGCTTCTTATGGTATGTCTTCAGAAACACTGCACACTTATGTGAGCTGTTTACTAAATTGTTTCTTAATGTCTTATTTTAATATTTTTTCAAAAATCTGATGGTTGCACGCGACTCGTGGCGCCACCTAGTGTTTCAACATAATGTTGCAGAACCAGTGCTTACAGACTGAAGCATTAACGATGTCCCAACCTGTGTTTCCATGGAAACAAATAATTAGAGTAGAAGCCAATCTGCAGTAAAAAGTATCATGGAATCTCTAATCTCTCATCAGATTAATTTCAAAATGACTGAATAAGTCATAGCCATGACTGTCTCTTTGTCATTGGCTTTTTAAATCAATAAAGGTTATTCAAGGTATATACAGTTCTCTGCCAGTCTTTCTTTGTTTCTGAATTCTTCCAACAATTTAGGTTTAGAACAAAGACTCATGAAGTCTAAAAAAGTCCCTATTGAAAAAATATCAACCCAAACTTTGCTTGACATATTTCATATTCCCTAAAAGAAGCCTACTTTCTCCATCAGTCAGTCCCAGGGGACATTTTTTGAAAATGTCTAAAGTAAAAATCTGCAGGGTGAATAAAACTCTTTATCATCATGTTATCTTTAATAGCTGGCTGATTTTCACATTTCCACTTGTCCAATGTAAAGTCTCTGTGGCCTTTGAGCCCAGTCGCCTCGCCCGCACTCTAGACATGGAGATATGTCTGCTGCTTGAACTGCGTGATGCACTGATGTCGCCCTTTAATTGGCAATTTTCTCTCTGCAACACAGGAAACCTTCAGCCTTCCTCCACTTTCATTAGAGCCATCACAGCGTCTGATGGCTTTTACCATTGGACTTACAGGAAACCTCCAGATATTTTTTTCCCAGACTCATATTGAACAATGCGGCATAGTGTAAATAACAGGAAAAACCCATTGAATCAATAGTGGATTACAAACCTTTGAATAAAATAACAACAAATATCATCTTCTGTTCATGTTTGAGTTGTTTTACCCTTTAAACGCTCCGAGTCCTTAGGAACAGGTCTGGTGAAGCGGCTCGTTTCAAACTGAAAACATTTATAGTACATTTAAAGGTTCTACCAGCTTTAAGGAAAGATTAGAGGGGCTGCTCCTTTCGTCTCGGGATTTGAAATAAAACACGTACTGTATAAAAAATGCTTTTCAGTATGTTGTTCTGTCGTCACTTTACTGGTGCCACTGAGTTGAGTTTTTGAAATACTCTGACTAAGAAAGAAAAGTACAATCCACAAAGAGTTTATATCACTACAGTACAAAGTACATGCTCTGTACATCAGGAGCTAAATACAGTTCATATACACTTGGTCTCCTCTGGAATGAGTCAGCATGTGATGTATCTGATCAAACACTCTGAACGATCATATTTACAGAAATGTGCTGTACATTTCTAGCTGTGTATTTTATAGTTTGTTTTCCCTTTTTGTAATTTACATTGAATCAAGTTAAGAAATTACGTTTCCAGCATTTTAGGATTAAATTAAAGGAAACACCTGTTTAACCTGCGGGTGTTTCCTTTAGTTTGATTTTCAGGAAAATGTCATTCGGGGGAAAATACATTCTGTGTGAGATCATCATCAGACTTGATGCTGTGGTTCTTCATCATCCTCTGAGACGGTGTGAGCTACCCTGAGCTGCTCGTTAGCTTTTTATCGGCCGCGGCACAAAACCTTTAACTGCCCTTGAGCAATACATGGAAGGTCAGAGAAAATAAAAATAACACACATATCTGCCCTGAAAAATGTCTCGTTCTCTATGTAATTACTCTCTGTTCTTATGTACTCTAAGATGAAAATCTTTTATATAATTCACAAAAAATGATTACAGTGGCTTTTTATCAGATTAAATGATCAATTGACAGAAACCATATACAGACTGTTTGTAGTGATATGAAAAGATAAGTGTATTTTCATAATTCACTTAAATGAACATAAACACATTTGTATTATCTCAGCATCATTCAGCCTCATATTGTTTGTCCTCACACAAGATCACAGAATATCCTCAGGGGTCAGTGCAGTCGATGGAATCTCAGAAACTATTGACATCCCATAATCGTGTGTGTGTGTGTGTGTGTGTGTGCGTGTGTGCGTGTGTGCGTGTGTGTGTGTGTGTGTGTGTGTGTGTGTGTGTGTGTGTGTGTGTGTGTGAGATGACAAACTAGCCGAGCCTCTGAGGCGATGAGCTCCGCTGTGAGTGAATTTCCATCACAGTTATTAGACTTATTGTGCAGCTGCCGATTCAAAGCACCTCTCCTTCCCTTCGGGTAAGACTCGGACGTCACTGCTCTGCTGCAGAACCTCTTCATGGGCTTCGCAGAGATAAGTGGTGTCAAGGAGCGAGGAGAGGCGGGGCCACAGCGGCTAACCTCTGGAGTTAGAGAGCTCAGCTTCCTCTGAAGAGAAAGTGCTGAGAGGCGAAAGAGAGCTGAGGGGAAATGAAGGCAGAGAGGTGATGCAGCCTGGGGGGGGGGGGGGGGGGGGGGGGG
>JAFBJT010108615.1:65868-101274 GCA_016785325.1 Chascanopsetta lugubris
GGGGGGGGGGGGGGGCGTCTTTAAGTTCTAGACCACCTGTAACCTGAACAAATAGTCTCTCTCTCTTACTCTCTCGCTCTCTCTCTCTCTCTCTCACACACACACACACACACACACACACACACTACTACAGATATCTATGACCCCAGACCTCTGCTGGATCCAATTGTGCAAATACTCAACAATAGTTGTTTTCTAGGAGGCAGATCAGGGCAGTACATGCCAAAATTGGCCCACATGATGATTCAGTGCACCCCCAAGTGGTCAAGGATGGAACTGCATCACTTTACATATGATGCTAGGACATGTTAGATCGAAAACAGAGGAAAGTTGCTTTTATTTTGGAATGCATTCCATTTCCTGTTTGGGCATTGTCAGTGACTTGAGATACTGTATACCCTAATATTGTTTACTATAGTTGCCAGTTATGATGATCATGAATATTTCCTCTTCTTTCTTTAAAGAATATCTACTTGAATATAAGACCAAGAGTCAGTTTGTAGGGTACGTGTCCGGCCCCGCTCTCAGTCACAGCACATAATTTAGGTTAATAAGATGGATGGACGTTCTCATGAATACGACACCTCGGCGAGCTCTCACTCAGTGAAGCAGTCAGCCACTCAGTCCAATTTCTGCAAACTCTGGCCGCTCGCACATCGAGTCGATTAAATACAAGAACCGCCTGGCCGGCGTCTCCGTCTTCCTCCGTCAGTCTCGACTGTTTGTCCTTGTGAAGTTCCCAAACAACAAAGTGCAGTCACTCAACTTCTGTTTTATAAATTACACCAAGCAGCCGAGCTCTGATCCAAATTCAGGATTTATTCTTCTGACTGAGAAACTGCATTTTTTTTTAACATTGATCTGATGAGTCTGAATAAACACTGTAAACAAGCCAAGTTGATAATGAGAAGGCAAACTTTTGATGAAAAATGATTGAACTCCTCACTGGTCTTTGATGAGTAGAAACATTTAGTTGGTAAGAAAATCTTACTTGAATATATCACAAACTTTATTTCAAAAGCGCCTTTCAAACCCAGAGGTAGAAGCAAAATATTGAAATGCTCAATCTGCAAGGCAACAAAACAGACACAACACAGCAGAGCCATCAAGTCCATTATCTGGATGTTTATATAACTGATTTAGACTGAAACTGTAGTTTGTATCAGACATTAAATATATTAATATTAAAACATGTTTCATTCACCTCTAAACTTGAACATTTTAACATTGGAGTCATGGGGACTGACTCACTTTTCGAGCAAGCCCCAAGTGGCCACTCTGTGAACTGCAGGTTTTTCCTGTTCTGGATTGACCTCATCCGTCAGGTTGCTGCTTGGTTCTCCAACATGCTTGGAAGAGATGGGCTCTCGGGTGCAGCATGCAGCTTCACCACTAGATGTCACAAAACTCTACAAAGCTGATTTGCTGATTTAAACTGTGTTGACAATTGATAATAATAAAAAGGCTAACATACGATTTTTGACTAACTTATTTAGATGATGTAATGATACACGTTCATTTAAATTCCAGATTCCTAGAAAGAGCAAAACTAGAAATGTTACTTGCTGCCCTCAAAACAGCCCTTCAGTGCTCGTACCTGCCACTGATGAATGCAGGTGGGGATTAAATGTGTTTGCCGGCCCTGTAGGTCCAATCCATATTCACATCTAAGCAGATGTGAACTGTGATGTGTCATCCCTGACAAGTGTCACAATGAGAGGAGTGAATGTGACAGAGAAATAGATAAAAATAGATCTTTTGTTGAAGTCAAATCTATTGTGTCTCTGTCAGACGTGTGGTCACAGTGATAAAACCCACCACCAATGTCCACATGGCCTGACATTTACGGATCTAATCTCTGCTACGGCCCTGCAGTGGTCAGCTCCAGTAAAAAGACAGATCCTACGCAGAGCCTCAGAGCACCTCTTGGAATGAGCAACTTTAAACATGACTTTAAACACGTCCTGTGTGTAAAATGTAAATATATACGTGTGCAATTGGTAGAAATAGAATATCAAATGTCGATATCATTAACATGTTTTCATTTATGTTCAATCATCAGAGGACTAACTGGGAATGACAAGTGTGCACAACTGTGCAGGAAGTTCCTCTAATGTCTCGCCTGCGATCAAAACACAATCATGACGAAGACAGAAAAACTACTAATGCCAGAGAGTGAGGTGAGTGTTTTAGCATGATGTGCAAACATGGAATGTTCTGTGTGAAACTCCCTCAATCATTTGTGGAAAAGGTTCCATGAGAATTTAACAAAGTGAGCTGAGCACATCTCCTGCACCTCTACATGCAGCTGCTGCACCTGACGAGCTACAACATGGAATCATTGAAGTGCAAAGCAGCAATGTGTTAAAAGCTTAAAAGAGATTTCCACAGGAATAGAATCAAAACACTGCCGTGGACACACTC
Organism: Chascanopsetta lugubris; assembly: GCA_016785325.1. Lineage (NCBI taxonomy): Eukaryota > Metazoa > Chordata > Actinopteri > Pleuronectiformes > Bothidae > Chascanopsetta > Chascanopsetta lugubris. Next base: position 68,293 of record JAFBJT010108615.1, read on the forward strand.
CACCAATAAGAAGCAGCCCCCGCCATCACATTATAGAAGTTAGTGTGATAATTCTGCATGGCTCTCAGAGGGTGTTCCAACACTGAAATGGTCCTTGATAGGAAAACAGCTTCTCTGACACACAGAGAGAAAGGTGGCCAATTATGGGGTGTGCAATTAAGACGATAAAAAGTGGAAATCCAGCTCAGTGGTCCTCACAGCAGCAGGAGAATACTCCCGAGACGAAAGATTTACAAAAAAATGACTTTACTTAAATCGTGCAGTTTCCTTTGTTATGTGCATGGGGATTTTCTTTCTATGATGATTTCAATCTGCCAGCCGAAATGACTGGAAAAGTAACTCAATCATCCACAAAGTAGGAACTTTACCAGACGAGTGTAAACACGGCGAGAGGGACACACGCGCGCGCACACACACACGCAGTGACATGAGGTGGAAGAGAGAGCATGGAGAGGGATGATTAATTGAAGAGATTGTGGAGTTGAGGGAAGTGAACAAATTACTGAAAGCTTTTCAAATGTTCCTGCACAGTCTGAGAACAACTGATAATAAAGAGAGAGGAATGTTTCCACTTCAGAACGTCTCCGGTGAACTTACTTCCTGTGGCACATGTTCACAGTGGAGCTGAGTTACAGTCGCTCTCTTAGTGATTTGGGGAATAAAACTACGGATGGCAGAGCAATATGGCTGATCGTGGCACAAGGGTCGGAGAATTTGGTTGGCAAAAACGTTCAAACCTGTCATGGGGATCTGAAGGAATCATGACGCATTCTGGGTAAATCCACAGCAACAACAGGGGGGCAATTACAGACAGTGAGGGAAGACATTTCAATCGAACAGTGACTAGTAACAGAACAGACCCATCTTCCTTTCACTTTTCAGGCTTCAACTGTTTAATTAAAAAATGATAGTAAACCAGAATGACCCCAATTATAAGGATGGAGTGTGGGATAGAGTGGAATCTACTGGTGAAGTTGCATATTGCATCTACGATTGTAGGAGAAGCCTTGGTATCCATGATAATCCATACACACTTGGCCATTTCTAAATAATAGTATGAAAGTAAATAAAAGTCAAGGATAATCTTTGGTATTAAAATGAACAGGAAGATGAGACTATACACATGGTGCATGGTGGCTTAACATCTATTGGCTGTGGCCAAAATGGTGGACCAGTGGACTAGTTTCCTCTGTTATCTTATATGAGCAGCACATATATATATATATATATATATATATATATATGGTCGTCTTTGCATCGTATTTTCTTCCATATCAGAAAGGCTCCATTTGCACAAGTGTTGAATTACTAAGTTCATTATGAGTTACCACGGTGATTAAAGGAGAGTTTCCTCGTCCAAGAGTTGCACTTGGGTCTGAGAAATTGAGAACGGCACCACAAGGGGATCCTCGGTCTCCAGAGATATCTAATAACGACACAGTTAATGGTCATGAGAAGAAAGAGTTGAGTCAACTCATTGGAAGTCTTCTTCTTCTCCTTCTTGTGTTTGGGCATGAAGCTTCAATCGCCTGTGGACATGGAACAAGATACTTTCCTCAACGGACATAAGGGAGCGGTTGAAAGCTACAAATTAACTTGCAGAGACTACGGCTGCTGGATGGAGCCGAAGCAGAGGACGAACCAGAAGGCTTGTTCTACTACAGCTACTGTCTGGAGCCATTAAAAGTGCTTTGTCACTTGCACATGTTCTTACAGATGCTCGTGCAGCACCTCCTCCATCCTACATCACTCTCAACATCACTCAAACCTGTCACAGAGGTTTGGAGTTTGGCGCCTCGGATGCCCAAGGATACTTTTGGCATTCAGAAGAGATGTGATGGGGTCAAACCGTTATTCGTTAAACGGACAACCCACTCATGTCTGCGCCAAATCAAATCCAAAAGTTTCACTTTGATGTGGACGTCTTGGTCCACCTTGTCCTTGAGGACCCAACCTCTCCCATGAATGATCACACTTCCATTTTTGTCATCCAGGCCTACAGATGATGCATTGGCCCTGTCTCTAAAAGGTTGATCTCCTCTTGATGACCACTTGAAGCACTTTGCTGCTTTGATATCACCTCGCTCCTGTAGGATGATCAAACTAGTCCGATGAGGAGAAAGACAGTTGAAACCAAGGAGTGAGGGTGTGATCACAGTCGGCACCAGATGAGAAATCAAAGAGAGGAGAACAATGGAGACACAGACTGGGAAGATGATGGGAAATGAGATGTGGTTTGATCTGTCTGTAAAAGCCCCGGAGAATAGAGAGGATGAGGATGTGTCAGAAGCACTTAGGATCTGGATGTTGCAGCGAATGAGATGACTGGACCATCAGAGGTGACTGAGTCAGATGTGGTTCAGGATACCGGGGCGGAGGACGGGACTAAATGTGCCGGGACAAGTGGTGGAGCAGGGGACAAGTGAGGGAGGGAGAGTCAAAGAGATGGAGGGGACTGCAGCCGAGAAGAGAGGGACTCTATTCACATTCAGACACAGAAGAATGATAATTACCTGTCACCCTCTCCTACATCTTCGAATGAGGTCTTGTATTGTTCCGACTTCGACTCCGACTTGTGTATTTGTCTTTCATTGAAAAATGAATGATTAATTATTGCAAATGTAACTGTATCTATACATATTTACCCCTAAACCTTCCATATGACATAATGAAGCATCTCTGCCTGCTCAGGACCGAACAGTTCCCAGAGGTGCAACATTCCTGCTTATTTATTTATGTATTTAATCATTATTTAACCTGTAAATCTCCAGAGTCACACTTGATGAGTTAAGGCTGAAACGTGGTCTTTGCTGTCGTTCCTCCTCTGACCTTGTATGTCCTCACGGAACCTGGGAATGCCCCTGACGATGGGCTTGTGTGTGTGTGTGTGCGCGTGTGAGTGTGCGCGTGTACGGGTACATGTATTCAGAGTGCTCTACTCTACATGTCTATGTATTGAAGAAGTGTATATGAATGGGTGAATGAGCTGATGTTAGAATTTGTTATAGAATCGAAGCCGACACATGAAGTTAATTTTTAATTAGCGAGGCGATTTGATCGGCCTGCATCACTGGTCACTCGAGCTGTGGAGCTGTCGAGGAGATCCACTCTTCATTCTGCTCCCTTCATCTCTCAGTCTGAGGACGTTCAGAAGTGTGGGAGACACTGCACCTTCTCTTCAAGGTGTAATGAGTCATTATTTCCAGATCAGAATTAGAATTGAGTAATGAAACTAATGTTTCAAATGAGTTTATAATCACCCTGATTGATTAATTAGTTGTTTATATTACTCTTAAATACGTTTATATTCACATCAGGAGGGGGTCTTCTCTACGGAGGCCGCCACGTTGCACCACCATGTTTTTACAGTAGCTCAGAATGGACAAACTTAACATCATTTCTGAGATGAGGGCTCATCAGCTGCAACATACAGTTTCACCACTAGATGTCACTAAATCCTTCACACTGGACCTTTAAAACAATCTACAGGTTGACAAATTCTAAAGTAGTTTCTAACTTTGGTACGTTTAGCAATGCCATTCAATTACCAGAGCATATCATGACTCTTTTTCTGTTGCTCTGAAGTGCAGTGTGTTTCACGCTCATCCAAACCATACTCCATCAGTGACTCATCTAACAGTGTCTACTTACAGCTCCACTTATGGAGCTCCAAATGCCCAAGATAGCTCCTCCTACAGGGCGCCAGTGTTCCAGTGTGGTGTCCGCTCGCGTCTGAGCGCTGTTTGACTCCAGTTCAAACGTGTCTGCTTCATATCACCATCGTACAGAAAAATTCAAAGGACTCTGAGCTTAGAAAGGTTACATTTGTCTACTGTAAACATCTGAGAAGGCACTCCAGGCCAGTGTGTGTGTGTGTGTTACTGTTGTTGGTGGAGCAGCATTGTGGTTCTTGGGTGATTGCTGTATTAAGTCTGTTTTTGTTCATTGGAAAGTCTGGGTGAACATATTTGTTTACATTTGTACTTTTCTTAACCCTTTCTCTCATAAACCCTGATTCTGCTAGTGGTGCCGTCCAAAGACAGACAACGCCCTCATATGCTTTGTATGGGTGTTTAGTAGTATTTAGACCGAGGGGCAACCTCCAGTGCAGACAGATGAGGCACAATATGAAGTGAAAAAGCATGCAGTTCATAGGTTAACCACTGGGGCCTGACTCCAAAAGGGAGCAAATCCCCATAGACTCCCATGTTAAAATGGCCGATGTCAGAGGTGAATTAAACATGTTCAGAGCCTGTTACAAACTTTGGTTTTGGTCTCAATCAGTCACATGTGTTACCGTGACAACTGTACAGGGGAGGGGGTGACTTTTTCTCTAACTCGCATATTTTTATTTTATCAATGTTTGAAATTGCGCATATTTAGGGGCGTGGTCTCCTGACTGACAGCCGAGCCAACCTGTTACGTACCGCGTGTGTGTTCCGCCTCTTCGCCCGTTTTTGAAGAAACCAGGAACCAGGAGGAGATAAGGGACACGCCCACAATTTGCCTCAAAACCACTCCGCTGAAACCAACGGGTGAGGTCACGGACACTACGTCCATCTTTATACACAGTCTATGATTTAGACAAAGTTGTTTACACGTATTCCAAAAGTCCAGTTGTTGCCAGACTAATGCAATAGATAGATTTTCTCTAGTGTAATGTAAACAATAAAGGCTGTCATACAGTGCAGTGCAGTGATTGGCTGATTACATAATCCCATGAACAGTCAGTTGTTCCCAGTTCACCGCTTCTTCGGCTCCATGTGTTTAGTCCCTCCTCCTCTCTCCCAGGATGCATCAGCACAATGTCACCATTCTGGCTTTAGCACCATTCTGCTCATCAGACTGAGCTGCGGGTGCTCGACTGGGCCCTGGCGTGTTCGCTGAGCCATGCTAAGCCGACGCCATGTCATTATATGCAGAACCCCCAGCTCGAGTCGTGCTGAGTCATGGGAGATTTCTCAGCACTTAGGACGTCTGGGTGATGTTTCACTTGGGAGGGGAGCGTTTTTACAAATCCGTGTTGAGCACCAATAATATCCATGTCCTAAAAAGTCCTAAGTCATGTTTAAAAACCTGACATTTATTTCTGCAAATAACTCAACATTTCTTTGGCTTTAGAACAAATTAAAATACTGATCAGACAGCATTATAATTACGCCGATTCAACACATTTTTTTTTATCACATCCTTATAATTCTCTCATCAAATCCTGTAAATCTTCTCTCTGTCCCACTTTTCTGCCACAAGCTCCTCATTTTCCCGACTTACTTCCTTCCTCTCTGTCTCTGTCTCGGTCTCTTCTCCCGCCCTGTAATTTCCTGGCATCCAGATGTTTTCTCTTTCGCATCTCTCATAAATGATCTCACACAAATCTGCACATCTGAACATGGGAGCAGCCAAATGGAAACTCATTGTTTCAGCCTCCACAAAAATAAACTAAAATTCACAGTTGCGGAAAAAAAAAATCAATGAATAAACTCAATCCCAAACACAGAGCGTCTCACCAGAACTGTGCCAAATGAGAACAGCAGCGAAAGTTATGGAGCGGCCATGTATTTGTGAGAGGCTCAATTTATGCAGGCACCATTTACTATATAATGTATATACATACTATAGTCTCACTTCAGTAGTGCACCTTTGAATTTCCAATATAAGATTAGAGTACAATTGTTTGAACTTCTATTTGTATAAAGTCATTATATTGGTACTTTATAATCACCTGTACACTTAGTTGTTTTTATCCCCCTATGGAGGCGGCCATGTTGGACCTCCATGTTCTTACAGTAGCCCAGAATGGACACAGCTTGGCTCTATATGCTTGGAGGGGGGAGGGTAAGGTCAGAGTTGGTCAGCTGTACCTTTTTTAATGATTGGTAAATGGAAAATACCCCGGCTTCAGCTTCAAAGTAGAAAAAGTAAGGAGTTGATTAATACTGGAATGTGGTTAAATCCCATACACAGTACCTTTAAGTCATTCTTTGTCTAAAATGAGCTATTTCTAACAAATGCTTGTTGTATATACAGAGACAGTGCGCATTTTAAATACCACTGAGAGGAAAAGGGCCAATCAGATTTCAGCATGGGCACAAGCCCCCTGAACTATACTGCTCTGACCCTTCAATTCAGTCGGTGAGTATGCACCTTCAGTTTTGTTTCAACTAAATAAATTGTATTAATCTGTAGTTATGTTAAATATGTCGGAGCACTGGACCTTTCAAATCTCAAAACGTGTTCCTTCTCTTGCTGCAGACAGTGCCATCACATCATGCACTGTATGTATGAGGATGTGATCCAGTGCATTGTGAGTGACACAGCGCTGTGACCACAGTGAGACAATGAGCAGCCTGAGCTGCTGCTGTGGCGGCTCGGCTCGGCTCGGCTCGGCTCGGCTCGGCTCCGTGTCGCAGCAGCTAACGAGCCCGGCCTGGTTAAACCCTCTTACTGTGTAATGATTGGCCGACTGTGGCAGACTGTGATTATGTCTGTAGCTACAACTCCTCTGTTCGGGGAGCCACAGCAGAGACACACACATTTTAATTGGTGGCCAAGCTGTTCCTGCACACAGCTGGAAACAGCTGGAATCTGCTGTATGGTGATTAAATCTGTGCAGGTGACAGAGAGGAGGCTGGTGCCCACTCCCGTGTCACTGGTGTTCATTCATGGTGATCATCCGTCCAACCGTCCGTCCATCCATTCTCCCACTCGTCCATCTATCCAACTCCTATTTGCATGATTTAGGCTTCCCATCCATTAACGTGTGTTTTCACGCATTCCATCCATCCATCCTTTAGCCTTTTTGACTTTTCACTCTACATTTATCATTTGCATTATTCTAAATTGATCTGCATGAATGGGTTTTCCTCCAGTCATCTTGTCAAACAGTTCCACCCATCCACATATACAGCCACCCACCCTTCTCTCATATATTCATTATTTCTAATGCATTCGGGGTAATTCAAAATTCCTCACAATCACACCCCTCCATCCGCACATGCATATATGTACATGTATCCAGCTGGATCACTTTCATGCATGTTGCTGTAGATCATGTCCATGAATCCATTCCTCCACCCTCTCCTTGTTCCCCCCATCATTCCTCTCCTCCCCCTGCTCACATATAACCCCCCCTGCAATTATTTTCCCTGTGTCTGTGAATCCATGTTTTCACCCAGTGTGTGATTTGGTCCAACGTAGTGGAAGCTGAGCAGCTTATACATTCCCTGGTCTGTGCTCATGTTCCACTCTATAGGAACCAACTGGGAGGACTGGTAATCATTTGCAGGATGAACAATGCTTGCTCACCCCCCTGCACCTGCAAATATGTGATATGTGCTCTCTGGAACCTTCTGCCGTTCCATTTCTCTCATCAGCTCTCTTTCACTCACCTCGCAGTGGTAGTTCTTCCTCCTGCCCCCCCCCCTCTCTCCATCCATCCTATACCCTCGGTCACCCCCCACCTCCATCTCATCTCGTACCTATGTTCTTATACTGGCACAGCAGCAGGTTCTTGAAAGTCTTCTTGAAGGTGGCGTTGCACAGTGCGTAACACGCCGGGTTGATGGTGGAGTTGACGTAGCACAGCCAGTAGCCAATGGCCCACACTGTATCAGGGACGCAGGACTGGCAGAAGGTGGAGATCAGCACCATGACGTTGTACCATCCTATACCCTCGGTCATCCCCCACCTCCATCTCATCTCGTACCTATGTTCTTATACTGGCACAGCAGCAGGTTCTTGAAAGTCTTCTTGAAGGTGGCGTTGCACAGTGCGTAACACGCCGGGTTGATGGTGGAGTTGACGTAGCACAGCCAGTAGCCAATGGCCCACACTGTATCAGGGACGCAGGACTGGCAGAAGGTGGAGATCAGCACCATGACGTTGTACGGCGTCCATGTGATGATGAACGCCAGCAGGATGGCGAAGATGGTCTTAGTCACCTGTAGGAGACAAATGGAGGAGAAGGGAGCCAAGTGAATGAGAGGCTTTTGTTTATTTACTCATTTCACTGCTGTGGAGTGAGGATTAATCTGCACTCTACCTGTTTGAGAAAGTCAATCAATGATTTGGTAACGTATTTTTCTTTTTCAATGATCTCATGACGCAGTTACATGGAGCCGATTGTAATTCAGAATAAAGGCAACGACGTGATTACTGTTCTCGCCATCGATCCGTATCTTCTCAGAGAGAGGAAGAAGATGCAGGGGAAGTTAATGCACACAGTGCGACGAAGCATCTATTGTAAACTCTTTAAACTCTTTAAAGAGTCAGCGTGTAGTATTTAGTCTTTACATTAAAGGTGCAGTGTGTAACATTTGGTGACATCTAGAGGTGAAGTTGCATGTTGTATCTATCACCTCACCCTCACCCTTCTGAGCATGAAGGAGAACCTATGGTCAACTTCAGTTGTCATTAAAACTCAAAATATGTTTAGTGGCTCCACTTTTATTACTGTAATAGAGAGGACCCCCTTCCTCATGCAAATATGCATTCATGTGCTCATTTAAGGGTAAAGGGAAAAAATAAAGCATTCAGATGATTATACATTCATGAGTATGTCAGTATGTAATTTTTTTGTAATATTTTGTAGCGGAGAAAAAAATGACCCAAATCGTACACACTGCACCTTTAAACGATAGTCTTTACATTTTATAAAGTAGCAAGTTGCAGTAGCTTCTATATGTGTTGGTTTTTTAGCTTTTTCCATTTTGGGTTACGGTCAAAATGTGATGGTGCAAAATGATGTTGAGAAAGTTGAGGTGTACCTAATAAAGTGACCACTGAGTGTATATATATAGACCAATATATAGAACTCATTCTAGGGTATTGAAAACATGAATGCAAATATTCTGTTTTAAAAACTTTACATAATTTGCCTTTAAAAGGAAGTCTTTCTGTAAAACCATGGCCTGTCTCAGAGAACATGATATTCAGATGTTATTTGAATTGAATTTGGACAAATCATATTCATTGTTCTACAACTGGCGACAGGTAAGTGACAAAAACAGATTTCAGCACCACGGACAGCTCCCACAGACTTAGGCTGATACTTGCAGACAGATTCTGTTGATTATTGCTGCGTCTGACTCTAAATTGAGGCCATTAGCTGCAGCTGTGCTTCCAGAGATGGACCATATCATTCAGCAGCCAGAGGGTCAGGGGTCGCATCCTCTTTCCTTGTGTTGAAGTGACCCCATGTTGCCCCCTGCTGTGCTGCCAGTCTGTGTAATGTGCTTATTCTGTGGGCGATGGCTGCACCATTCATACGGCAGTGGTCATAGAGGTCAGAGGGAAGTGGAGGCTGTACAGTTTGTACATATTCATCTCCTCAGTCTGTATCTGCAGATTCATAACGTTTCTACATTCTGCCCCGGTCTGCTCTAAACAATGTCTCCCTCCTACAGCTGCTCAACAAGTTTAAATGTATTCAAGGAAAAGTTAAATATGCTAAGTGGCTCTGCCAGTGTGTCTGCACTTAATCGGGAAGTCTTTTACTTTAGCACAGTAATGGCTCATAAATCGTTTTTGGTCAGACTGTTTTTCAAATGCTCAACTTCAAGAGCTGTAACTATAGAGTTCCTGTACGCAGAGTTTATTTTGCTGGAACTCATGGCTCATCCTGAAATGACACTGTAAAATATGATTTGTAGAATTTATAACTGCGGTATATTATTCTATGTCAGTACTTTCAAGTTATTTTGGGAGTTGTTGTCAAAACTAAAAATTTGAAAACATCTCAACCACAACTGAAACTCAGTGCATTATGTCAAATAGCTAAAACAATGCAGTGTTTTTTAAAGGTCTAGGCTGTAAAATATAGATTGATTTTTTTTTTCATTTTCATTGGTAGGAATGAAATACAGAATAATTCTACTGATGTTTTTATGAGTTAATACTCCTTTGAGAGTATTAATTGTTGTTATCATAACCCTAAAAATAGGCCTTTTTATATGAATATTAAGATATGGAGACTGGGATGTTTCTGTGCATGTTTCTTCTATACATTTCAAGCTTTAACATAATAAAAATAACTCTTACATTATTGAAAGGGAGTGAGGAGGAGGACATTCAGCTGGAACTTCACTAGATGTCACTAAATCCTGCAACCTGTACCTTTAATGAATTTGTTACTGCATCAAAAACAAGTCTGGGAGAACGATAAGATTGTCGATACAATAAATCCCAACTTTAGCTGGTATGGAGTTGAGTTTGGGTTAGGGTTAGGGTGAGTTCTGAAATTAGAACTGAAATACTTTGAGAAGGCGTGTTGTTGTTTGAAAGTCTCACAGGAAGGTTTGTCAATCCAAAGCGTAATTAAGTAGACTGGCTGCGGCTCGGCAGCATCCAGCGAAACAGCTGCTCCGAACAAACCACACTCCAGTGGGCCGAGACCCACCTGTGCGGCGGCAGCATATGCCGCCGCGCAGAGATGCTGCCTTCAGCCGCTTGTGCTCTAACCATGAGTGACATCACTCTCCTCTGTCTGTTTGATCAGTGCAGACGGAAGCTGAGGGCTGTCATCCGCCTGTCACAGGGACGTCAGTTATATTTATAAGGGAGCCGCCATCTTATTTCTACTGGGAAAACCTGTGAAGTGAAACCACAGTAATGTGATGCAACCTATTAATATGCCATTCTATTTAGATGCTGCTGCTGTATGATGGCAGGAAAGCATTTAAAAGTCCAGCGTGTAAGATCTAAGTTTATCTATTGACAGAGAGTACATTTATAATAATAGCACCTAAACAACATCATTATTGCACTGGTCAGTTGACAACAGTGGCAAGTCCGCCACGTGGAGGCAGCCATTTTGGATGTGTCCTCAGTAGCCCAGAGTGGACAAATTGAATACCGTATTACTAAAAGTTCATTTTGCTGATTACACTGGTTTGTGGATTATTGAGATTATTGGGGACTTGTCGCCGTCACTAATCCCATTATAAATGAGATTAAAGCGATTGCTTGTTCGCTGTGGAGTTTAAATGAGGCAGTGTGATGCTTATGTTTGGGATTAGGTAAATATCCGTCCCTAGTGGCCGAATGTGGAATTGTTTCAAGTGACTAAGCTTTCACCACTGTCCGTCATATTCCTCCGCCATGTTATCTCATGTATGTGCGGAGTCACGCAAACGTACTTTCTTCTCTCTGGCCGCCATCTGTCTTTTCCTCTTCACTTGGCTCCTGGCGATACTGGCAAACTTCCTGGCCACGGTGCGCGGGCGGCTGATGGGGATCGAGTGCCTCTCGGCGCCCTCCACAGGCGGGACGATCTCTATGGCCGTGATGCACTCGTCACCGGCCTGCTTGGTCACGATTTTGATCTTGGACCACCGTGAGGAGCACATGTTGGTCATTGTGGGGTTGCTGGTTGTCGTGGCAACCGGGCCGGGACTTGTTGCAGCCTGGGAGACAAATAATGTCTTGATTTGAGGATTTAAAACAATCGTTACATCACAACTAGAAACTGAAACAGATATTTTTCTGCTACAATGCAACAGTGAATCAATTTCTAATCTTCACTACATTATTTTCTATCTTTATGAGAATGTTTCATTATAACTCTTAAAGTTCAGATGAGATGGAAGTGTGTAGGAGTAACAGTTTACTTCAAATATGGCAGCAGAGAAAAGATTCAACTATTTTTCATACACTTTTTTACAACAATTTTAAGACGTGCATCTTCTCCAAAGAAGCTCCAGTTTAACATCTGCAATGTAAAAATATTTGGAAATTGATCGCTGAGGCAAAAATCATGTGATGAATTGCACTGAGGCTTCGGAGTGACTTGATTGGATTAAAAAAATTCAAGGATCTTTTTGTAGTAACACAGGCGTGTCAATGCTGAGTTCCTGCTGCAACACAGTCTGCAACAAATCAGTGAGGATTGTCTTTATAAACTCATGTCATCCTCACATATATATGAATTTATTGATAAACGACTGTGGCCCATTGGCAGGAAGAATAAAGAGGATTTCATTCATTTCAGCAGACTTCTTAATATTAGTTATTTGATGGGTTGGAAAAAATTAACTTCAAGGATCAGACTTTTGTTTACAACAGTAAGCAGATATTCTTTTCAGTGCAAAGTTCAGATCTTTATATTAGATTAAGTTATGTAAGAACTTGTGTAAGAAAAAAGCCAGGGGAGATGTTTTTGAGAGAAACTGCATTTTTGCTATTTTCAAATTAAAGTCTGCCTCCACTGAATAACCGAGAAGTCAAAAGGCCGATAAGCGTTTCGATATCTTTAAAAGCAAAGACACATTTAGTTTTTCTGAGGTCATGACGGGATAAAATCTTTATCAATTGATTGATTTGTAAAAGAAACACTAACCTTGTTAGACTTAAAGGGCTGTGTGTTTTTCATGTGTGACTGCACTAACCTCAGATATCACTTTATTGTTGGCGACGTCCTTGGGTTCAGTCGGGGGAATGAAAGCTGTGGACGAATCGTTGGAGCTCTCCTTCTCCTCCTGGAAACATTGATAGACATTCGGATCGATCAGCTCACACAGTGTACACGCTGCGGTCATACACAACCAGTGATGCCGTGCGCACCTGTGTGAGTCCTGGGCTGGGTTGTGTAGGGGGAGGAGCCTGCGCGGCCTGCGGCTCCTCCACCCGGCCGTTCTTCACGGCCTCCAGCGCCGTGGTGGTGGAGTCCAGGCTGTGTTTGGGGGTGGAGCGAGGACTGGCCTGGGGACTGGTCTCGTTGTTGTTGTTCTGCTTCAGCAGGTGGCTCTTGATCAGACTGGGAGCTCTGGGGACACGGACAGTACTTAACATGGATTGCTTTGTATTAGATTAATCATCAAATGAGCAGTATTTACTTGATCTAACAAGACAAACGGTTAAAAATACAGTCATTTATTGATTTTCTATTGTTGAGGAAGAATCCTTGTTAGACTCGTCGTCCTCCGTGTGTAGGATTATCATAGTTCCTGATATAAACGCAAAAGGTTCACACTTGGGAAAAGGAACTAACAATGTGTAGATTTCAGTACGATAAATGATTTCACCTAAATCTTACACACTGCACCTTTAATATACATTATGTTGATTCTCCAGCAGAGGTTGATGTTATATAATCGTTAGGTTCACATACACATCCTCATGTCTTAGTATCACCTTATGCTAATTACATAACAACCTCACACTATTAGCCATATTAGTCCATGTACAAAGTCCAGAGTGCAACCTCAGCACTTTTGCCGACATGGAAAACTGCCATTTGTGTGTTTCCTGCCTGATGTGACCCTGTTGGTCACGTGTACAAGAAGCACTCACAGCCTCCAGCAGTCACTCACTCACTCACTCACTCGCTGCTTTGCCTTCTCTTTGCAAAACTGAATCTCAGGAGCATATTATTTGGTTTGCCAGCACTTTCTCTTCTTTCTAGTCCCGTTCTGCACTTCCATGTCATCAGCACATTTTCAGTTCTGGTAAATAAGCTGTTATTTTATTATTTTGTTTACAACTCTCATGTCACTCTGCTACCTGTGTTCAGCACATTCGGAGCAGCCATTCCTTGAAATAGACCAGATTCCCTGAGGCAGATACTGTGACAATGACATTTAGCTGCAGTTTGGGAGAGTAATACGTCAACTTTGTCGACTATGAACAAGCAGGTTAATCATTTTATGAGGGCTGTTTCATTTGTATGCAAATTAAAGGTGCATTGTGGTGGATGTAATGACATCTAGTGTTGAAGTTGCATATTGCTGCTGAAAACCCTTCACCTCACCCCTCCGTGCATGTAGGAGAACCTATTATTATTAGTATGTCCCTGAAAAGAGGATCCACATCCGATTTAGATCTATTGGGGCTAAAATGAGGCACTTATTTTACACATATCTGACAGACTACAACTTTAATTGAGTCTTCACCAGAATCTCTTCAGTCTGAAGTCAGTGATCAAAATCTGTAAAGCCTTACAAACAAGTAGAAGTTACGTTCAAGCAGCTACACGAGGGCAAAGTGTCAAATTTCAATTGCTATTTCAGTTAGTGCTGTATTTTCAAAATGTCTCTCACTGTGAGTCTCTGAAAGATGTTTGTTACAAGGTTCCTTTGAAGCTCTTACTTTATGGCCTTCTTCTCTTTCTTCTCCGGCTTGTGTTTGGAGACCCTACTCCTGGAGGCCAAGGAGATGTGGATGTAGAGGACGGTCATAATGATGACAGGGAGATAGAAGGCTGCTATAGCCGTTCCAAACGTCACCGCGGGGTTAGAGAGGAACTGTGGGAACAATGGAATGAGAGAAACATCTTACATTTTCCACATGGTTCTTCCATCAGCCAATCATGTGGCGGCAGAGCCAGGCAGAGACGAGTCAGAAGCTGTACATCAAACATAGGCATGAATAAAACATGTGATCTCAGAGATTTTGATGGTGATGTAATTATTGGATTGTTTTGGAAACTACCAAATCCTGGTTTTCCACTCAAGACAGTTAAAGTAGCAGTTTTGTGTTGTCGGCAGAAATATTCACAGCTTTACCAGTTTTCTACAAGTGGAAAGGCTGTAGTACCTACTCCACAACACTGGGTGGAGCATGAGTTTTCCATCACTTTTCCAATCTGTTTCGAAGTAGCAAAAGTTGGTGTACCTGGATGTAACACTCTCCCGGAGGCACCGTCCGCTGCCCAACGATAAACTGCCAGAACAAGATGGCGGGAGCCCACAAGATGAACGACAGGATCCACGCCGCTGCGATCATCAACCCCGCCATCTTCGTCGTCCTCCTGGTCGGATACGTGAGGGGTTTGGTCACGCAGAAGTAACGATCGAAGCTGATGATCAGCAAATTCATCACTGACGCGTTTGACACCACGTAATCTAAAGCTAACCACAAGTCACAGACCACAGGCCCGAGCGGCCAGTAGCCCACGATGATGTAAACCGTGTACAAGTTCATGCTGAAGACTCCGATGATCAGGTCCGCGCACGCTAGCGAAAATAAGAAATAGTTATTGACAGTTTGCAGGTGGCGGTTGACTTTGATCGACAGCATGACCAGGATGTTTCCGGTGACGGTCACGAAGCTCAGAGATCCCGTCACCAGGGCGATGAAAAACATCTCCAGTGCTTTGTGCGAACTTCCTGCTCCGTATCCATCGTCCAATGGAGTGCAGGAGGAGGAGTCATTGGTGGAGACGTTGCAGGTGGCGTTGGAGAAGAGTTCAGCTGATTGGTTGACTGGTGACCCTGAGGAGCGAGACATCGGAGAGACTAGAGTGAGGACAAATAGGAAGATTAATCATCGATTCAATGATCCACTGATAGGCACGATCATTATTGAATGTTCTGTATGTACAGACATTACTATGGCATTAAGCTGAAAAGCTTATAGTCTGCATTGTGAAGCAAGTGTATGTGCAGACTCTCACATTCATGGCTGAAATGTGAGGTTGGACTGTTGATTGGACTTGTGTCTTCATTATCCTTTCAAGGTGAAACAGCTGTATTTGAGCGGCTCATTTCATGAAAGGTATCAAGGTAAAATGTAAGAAAGGCAGGAAGGTTGGCAGAAATGGAAAAAAAGACTTATGGAATACAAATAGAAAAGTAACGGTCACTGTGCATTGTGAGAAATGAATTATGTGATTTCATTGCAGATGGCAGAACAGGAATGTGGTTTAGCCTTGGATTTCTTTTGTAACCCAACACAAGGAAGTCACAAATATCTATAAACACACCAGGGGCGGATCCAGGGGGCAAGGTTAGGGGGATTCTGCCCCGTGCTGAACTGACTGAACCCTGCAGTACCCCTCCTCTACCAGTAGTCTTATTTTTCTTAAGTAGATATGGTCAACTGACATGATTCTTCCCTGTGAAAGTGTAATGTATATTCATGCCCCTATTATGAGAGTAATATTACCATAAATGTTACCTATGGGACAATCCATTTGTATGCATATATCTGTCTCCTGGATATACATCTAATTGGCCTTTATAGCCAGAGGCACTTTATTCGACACACTCCTACAATCCAACTTAACTGTTAATGTGTAACATCGGAATTTTAACCACCTGCATTAACAAGGTCAGATAGGGGTTGATTAAATTAGTATGATTAGATGTCTTTTATTATAAATATTTCATCATGATATATGTATAGTAATACATGTGTGTCATGTGTAAAAGTGTAAAAATAGAAACACCCTTTGAAATAATGAAATTCAGCAAAATACCAGCTTTCATAACAACCTTATTTTCAAAGAACCGCTGAATTTACATATTGGCCTATATTGTTATGTCAGATATGACTGTATATATCTACTATCGGACATATTGGCCCCTCTGTGTGAATTGTGGCCCTTAGAGAGATACATCTTCAAACAAATTTGAGGCTTCAAGTCAACAGAAGAGGGGAAAGCTGAATTTTTTAATATATTCTTAAAATTATACTTAACAATTGTGGAAAATCATGATTGTTTAATTGTGTTATTTGACTTTCTGCTGTCTTCCTCTGTCCCCAGACCAATAACGACTTTAATCAAACACGATCTCCTCGCTGCATCCAAGTGTTCTCCCTCTCTCACTGTCCGTGCAGCTTGTTGCTGTCGCTGTGTGACTTGTTTCTCAGTTTTACAGTGGGGTTGTTGTGCTTGGTGACAGCGTGCTTGGCAAGGCGGTGATTATAGAAATCGTCAGTCGTGTGAATTAGCGAGCATGTAATTATGCTATTATGAGAGAAGAGCGAAGATGAGGACAACAAATCACTCTCCTTTAATGAAAATGTATTCTGAGTCATAACTAATGGCACCTCATCACTACATTAATTGTGTTTGT
Source organism: Chascanopsetta lugubris (assembly GCA_016785325.1). Taxonomy (NCBI): domain Eukaryota; kingdom Metazoa; phylum Chordata; class Actinopteri; order Pleuronectiformes; family Bothidae; genus Chascanopsetta; species Chascanopsetta lugubris. Next base: position 85,086 of record JAFBJT010108615.1, read on the forward strand.
ACAGTATTTGATTGAAGGCTGAATCACCTGGATTACCACCAAGTGAACGGGAACTTGCTTGTGAGGGATATTAGAATCTTCCGAGTCAATCACTAAAAATGAAAAATCAAATCTATTCGTGTACATGGCTGGCACCACTTCAAAGCACTATGCATGTATTCCTAATTAATGCATACCCTCCAACCAGTCTGTGCTTCCATTCAGCCCGGCGCTTAAATACGCAGCGTATAGTCCCTTTTTAAGAAGATGCTGAGTCAGCGCACTCATTCAGTTGATTTTCAAACTCATTTAACAGGGAGAGACTGGCGGCTTCTGATAACATTCACTGAGAGAAAAAAAACAAATGCTGCAGGAGTGGAGGGGCCAGGTGATGGAGGAGGAGGAACAGTCAAATAAATAAATAAAGCTCTCACTCCAGTTTTCCACCTTCATCATCACTTTAAAAAATGTCTTTTCCAACACACTGCAAAGCTTTCTGGGAGATCCTGAAGGGTTTCATCTCCACACCAAAGGTTTTTATGTCTAGAATATACATACAGAGCAACGATGATGGAGTTTTCACTTTTTTTGTTAACTTCTGCTTGAAATATGTGCAAATGTGACTTGATAGGTGCAGTGTGTAATATTTGGATTTATCTCCATTCCTACTGGCAGACACAATTTGTGTGTAATCACGTGAAGGTTAAAATAGTCACATGTAGGCACATTCGGATTGATCAGCACATGTAATAGGCACATGTAATACGTCTATAAATGAGTATATGTAAATACTATTTCAGGACTCGGAGATAGGGTCCATTTGGTGTTTACGTTCTCTCCCTCCGTCTCTCTGCTGCAGCTGTCAATCATCGTTATCTCCACTCATTACCTCCACCTGTGTCTCGTCTTCCCCGCCCCCTTTTCCATGTAGTACATCAGTTGTGGTCACACGTTCACTCAGTAGAACATGGTCTCAGCATGTCAGCAGCGTTCCAGTGTTCTATCTCCTTCCCTGTTGCAGACTGGTCCGTCCCTCATTTCCTCGATCACTGATCCTTCCCATTTGCCTGTTTGCTTGTTTGACTGACGTGTCTGAAACCTGCTCACGTTGACCTCCAGTCTGACCTCTGTATGTGTCCTGTTCTGCATATTACCGCTATCTAACAGCTATCCATCTCACTACCGTTGTTATTTATCATGTTTTTGTTCTGTTAATTTTTTTTTTTTTTGCAATTTCCCACATTGTCCTTAATGTTTCATCCATACATATGTCTGCATAATTATGTGAATTGATATCAACACATATGCATATATGTTTACTTGCATCCCTCGGTTATCTTTGCGTAATCTGCATGTCCTTTCTGGTCTATTGTATAAATCAGTGGCAAGCTGTCGAGGCCAGCAAGGCCTACTCTGCTGGCCTGAACACTATTCTAAAAAAGAAATATTCCATTGATATGTATTTACTCACTCCTGACAGTCTATTCTCTTCATTTCACAGCCCTTCTCGTGGATGTGCTGCTTCTAGTCCTGTTTGTGTGTGCTGGGGGTGATGAGTGGATTCTGTGTGCAAATCATTAGTACCTTTGGTGAGTACAATGCATTTTATATTTGTCTAATATATTTGTAATGTTATTGGATAGATATCGATGCTTCTGCTAGAAATGATGCATGTGGTGCATCTGTGGCTGCATTGGAAGGCTTGTTGAAATGTGCGTCTTGCTTTAGGGATGGTATTCATTTCATGAGATCCCTGTTTGTGATGCAACACCCAGTTATACTGCGTCTCTATGTAATATTGATGATTTTTGTAACAGTGGCATCATAATGATGGTGGATTAATTCAGGTGGGGTGCGCTTGAAAGTCTGTGTGAAAACCTTTATATTCAGGACAATGATCACCACTTATAATGTCATGGTTAAATGACATTTGAATTCTGCTCGTAAAGTTTTCTCTAAATCTAAAGAGGTCTTACAGAGCCAGTAAAGGTCCAGTCTGTCTGTATTCAGCTTGTAATCAAATCTATAATAACATCAGTGCAGAGAGAGTTCTATGAGGATGTCGAACCTGCATAGAGTTTAAACACAGGCACTTTATTAAGTCTGATCAAACAGCCACTCATGTAAAATTTACAAAGGCATATTTTGATTACATATTTGTTCATCCTCTGTTTTGAAAGAAACTGTTGCCATTATTATAATCCTTGTGTTGTGCTTTTATTTCAAAATCGACTGCTTAATTATACTTGGCATGGAGGTTAAAACTCCCATTACAAGTACAAAGGCAGCTTTTCTACGAGGAAGATAAAGCCTGAATAAAAGCTTTAAAATGTGCACAAAAGGATCTGCTCATTAGGCAGAGAAGAGTGAAATATGAAAGGAGGAAACTTGAAGGGAGAAATAAACGACAGGATTGACTAGTTGGGCGATGCTGTCTCAGAAAGTTTGTGTGACACTTTTGTCATTTATCAGTTTAAAAAAACAAAAGAAAAACTTGTCCACCTTGTGTCACAACAGTTTCTTTGTTTGGACTCTACTCATAAATCATAGGTTTCCTCATGGGGTTCTAAAAAGTAACCAAGTCTATTCCCCAGCAGGGTTCGAACCAAAGACCCTCTGGTTATTGGATGACCCTCTGTATCAAAGCTGCTTGAGGTCTGTCTTATCACAAGATGGCATCAGGAGTAGTGCATGGATGAGTTATGGTGTATAGCTTGTTCACCATTATGTCTTAAACATATGGTTTCTTATAGTATGTTGCTGTGTAGGATATTGCAGTAACGTAGCTTTAGTGATACCAGTGACTTGGTGAACTACAGACATATTTGCAATCCCTTCTTGAGTGGCTACACTGAATGACACGTGATACTGACATGATGATGGGAAGAATAGGATTGTGGGTAATGGAGTATTTCTCTTTGATATATTGGGAGATTCATTCTTTAAAGCTCAGTTGCTCTCAGTCTAAGTCTAAAATGGATGGCTACAACAGCTGCAATGGTAGGTGATGGTTAAGACACTTAATTGTCTTAATAGAGGATTTTTAATTTCCAATCTCAGCTGTTGCAGTATATGTCTGTGGTGATTTCCACACCTTTCCTTGAGTCTCTCCAGGTTAGACAGCTATCTACTTCATAAATGAGTCTAACTCCACATGCATACATTAACTTCCTACTGTTATCAGCACTAGTTTGACTCATCTCACCTCACGTCGGTCGCCTCTTGCTGTTTCCATTAGTGTCGCCGAGTAATGACTCTGCTCTTCCGCCCTCACTTCACTTCCCTCCCATTGTTTCCATCAGAGTAACTCTTTTGCATTGTCTCACCCGGCTTCAGTGACTATACACTCCCCCATTCACTCATGTGAGAGTCACAGTCCCCGCAAGCAGGATGACCCCACACATGGGACGGCTGTGGCTCAGGAGGTAGAGTGGGTTGTCCATTAGTCAGAGAGTTGATCCCAGTATCCTGCGTGTCCCAAGATAGCGAATGACAAATGACCTCTGGCAGCCGCACTGGCACATGAATGATGCGTGATGACCATCTCGCCCATTAACATCGACATGGACGTGTCTTTATGGTCTGGTGCTGGGACTATGAATAATTTTTAAGTGAAGGTCCATTGTCTTTCAATCCCACAACCTTTGCTATCACAGTGAATTGGAGCCAAGCGACGCTGTGCCAGTGTCACAAATATACAAACCTGCTCATTATAATATAAGATAATCCGTTTTCTGTAGCGTACCTTTCACAGTCGCACCACAGATACATTTTTCCTGCCAGCCTCCAACATTCTGAATTTTTACGCCTCCTACATTCGTCGAATCCTTCCATTCATCCACCATCTCTGCATTTAACTAATTTCAGTCTCCATTTCTTTTAGAAAAAAATAAGTCAACCACGTCATCAATTCACTTCCATACAAAGATGAGTGTCATGGAAACCAGAAAAACAGCAGAATTTAAAATCTGTAAATGAAATAAAAAGCTATATATGAGCAAACAGCAGTTAGTTAAGGTGAAGAACACATGTGGTATTTAGGGCACAGAATGTTAGCATGCATGCACCTATCAAATGAAACCGAAGCAGCTGGATATAAATAGATATTATGTAATATCTTTTAAAAGCAGTGTAGCTATGTGACATTTTATTTTGTAAGAATGAATGAGAAAGTAACTGTTGTTTCTGTGCTTGTGAAAAAAATGTGGATTTCAATAAATTATGAAAAGCAATGTATAAAACCTTGACTCTCAGAGCAACATTGTTTGTGCCGTTAAAGCAAGCAAGAAAATAGTCATTCCACGCTGCAGGGAGGTCAAACAGAGAAAAGAATGTTTTGATTGCAGCTTAGTCTATAACAAACATAATGATGATGAGGTGAAAACAAAGGATTTCGTATTGAAAAGCGGAAATGTCTCATTTCACAAGTGTGATTATGTTAGTGTGTCCTCATAGTGTTATTGGTTAGTTTGTTGTTTCAAATATGAAAAAAAGTTACATATTAAAATGGCATGTGAAACATGGAATTTTGTTTAAAGTTATCATGTCCAAAATATATAAAAAGTTGTTGTAGGTCAGTATATTATAGATTTAATAAACTATAAAGACTTAAAAAAATGTAATTATTCTTTTCTACAAAAAGGTAAAGAGCAAATGGTTTGACTTCAGCAGTTGATTGAGTGGTGGTCAGTGATTTTATGAATAGAGCGCCCCCTAGAGCCAATCTGTAGCATGCCATCACAAAGTGGACATTCATCATTATGCACTTCCTCAATTGACATGCTTCACTCAATGTTGCAGAGCAACCTGGGGTTCAGCAACCTGCCCAAACGGATCTAGAATATAGGGATTGAACCAATGACCTTCTGGTCAGTGGACAACTCAGTCTACCCTCTGATACAGTGTTTACTAAAGTAGTGTATGAGCAGCATCTGATGCCACTGTATTCGATGGCACACTGAGCTCATTTGCTCATCAACCACAAAACATATGCATGCACGTGTCTCTCTCTCTCTCTCTCTCACACACACACACACACACACACACACACACACACACAAATCCCCTACTGTTACTTCGACCACAGTGAGAGTAGGTGGAGCGAGCGTGTGTTTAAACATGCATGTCATGCATCTGCAGTGTTTGAATCATGTATGTATATCCTGCACATACATGTGCGAACAGCACCATGCTGCTCCGCCATAGCTACACACTCAGAAAGCAGCGTGTCCTTTAAATCTTTAAGAGCTGTTGCATCGTGGGTGATTCATGTGACAAACAAAATGAAGATATGCATGACACACATGTTCACATCTGGATGAACTCAGCTGCCATTGGTCCATTACAAACATATCTCACAAACAAGTTGTTGATGTCATGTCCCGTTACTTTCATGCCCTCACGTGTCTGTTTCCGGTGTTTTATTGTGAAGCCCTGATCCTCGTGTGTGCGTGTCGTGCGTACTTCCTCTTGCGCTCTCTCCCCTGATTATCCTGATCACTGTCACCTGTGTCTGCGTCCGCACCTGTTTCCCGTCCCCACTCAATGTCTTTGAACACCCCTCCTTCCCTCACAGTCTTTGTCGTGGTCTCACACTTGTGTCCTCGCAGTGCGCTGCCCACACCTCGTGAATCACTTGTCTCGTTCTGGATTACTTGTCTCCTGTTTTTGTCTTGTTTCCTGGTCACCGAACCTTGCTTGTTTTTGACCACGCCTCTGCCTCATCCCTTTGTGCCCACGCGGCACAATATAAAAGAACTATGCAATGATCTCCGCTTCTGCGCTTGGGTTTCCTGCTCACGATCCTGACAGTTTAGTCATATTCACAACATATGAAATAAGATTAAAGGTGCAGTGTGTAGAATTTAGTGACATTCTGGGCTATTGTAAAAACATGTCTGCCTCTGTGGAGAGGACTCAATTCTGGAGTGAATGAAAAGTTCTTATTGTTGGTCAATAAAAAACACTTTGTGATAACTAATCACGATGAAAACATTACCTGCACTGTTAGGACTATAATATAAGACACGGTTACTCATTGCGCGGCTCGTCAAGTTTTAATTGGTGGCTTGCATGCAACCCCCCAGAGTGCGCCAATTTTAGGGGCATATGCACCAAAAAAGCATGCGGTGCGCCTTGAAATGTTTCATGTTTCTCTAACGAGGATGCGCTGCGCCCCGCACTCCTGCTGGGCCGCTAACGTTTCAACCGGCACTGTGCGTGGGCCAAGGCACAGTGTCAACACGGGAGAGGGAGAGAGAAAGAGAGAGAGAGAGACACGGAGCAAGAAAGAGGGGTGGAGAGAGAACAGGCAGGCAGAGAATGAGAACCTCGGTCTGTAAGAGGGAGAGAAAGAGGGAGGGAGAGAGAGCAAGAAAAGGAGTGAGGGAGAGAGAGATGTGGAGGGAGAGCGGCAGTGGGGTAGAGAGAGAGAGAGAGAGAGAGAGAAATGGAGTGAGCGAGAGAGAGATGGGGGAGAGACCACTTTGCATTTTGCAAAAATATTAAAAAACCTGAAATTATTATTAGTGTATCAGCATATTTAAAAAAATATAATTGCTGCCTGTGACAGCTGTATTTTTAATAAATATGCGGATATTTGAATGTATATAAATACACACACACACACACACACACACACACACACACACACACACACACACAGATACACATATCTATATTTCCTAGATCAGTCCAGTCCAAAATATTTTCTAAGTCATGTATGTCAAACATGTTGGTTTGACAAATGTCCATTCTTTTATTTTTCACTTGCAGCAGTGTGGTTCATTTGGCTCCAACAGCTCACTCTCTCGCTCCAGGGCTCCAACACAGAGTCTGAGGCAACTGACCCTTACAGCTGTTTTTGAGAAACATCTGAAGTACACGTGATGAGCCCACTATATATATAATAAATATATCACTATATATTTACTGGAATCAAGTCAGTGTTAAAGTAGATTTGAAGAAAGTTCTTAATCCTGTAAGTAATAAATATATAGGCATAATAAATACATATACAGTTGAAAAAGCTTGCTTTAGAAACATTTTACAGCAACTGGACACAAAATATGATCTCCCCTCAAGGCATTAAGAACAATAATGACTGTACTGTAATACACGTTGGTACCGGTACTGGTACTGAAATGTTGGTATGGGGACAATACTAATACTGTGTGGCCACACATGTCCTGTTGTGTGTAGATGCTTTTGGTAGATGCTTATCTATTGCTGCTTTTGAGGCTGCCCAGAAGTTGCAGTTATTGCAATATAAGTTGCATTGTAGAGATGCAACTTTGTTGCCAAGGAACTTTATTGCAGATATATATTTATAGAGTTAGTCGCACAATTAGATATAGTTGATTGTTATGTGTTAACATTGTTAAAATAGTCCAAAAAAATAGACCTCAATCCGAAAGGACCACCTAACATAGTAAAACTATGTTTTACACCTTTTACACCACCAAACACAACTTGGAGCACCATTTCAAAATGGCGCATCCAACCTTCAATGAAAGATAATCCGCTTGGCAGCGAACTCAGAAAGAGAAAATCATCTGTGTGGGTGACTTGGTATATCAGTGAAAAAGTGTCTCTCCCCTTGACTTTGCTCTGCCAATGTGGCTCCTGTGAAAAAAATAGTGAGGATCACTGCTGTAAGATTATGATCCAATGTTACAGTGTGTTGGATTTAGTGGCATCTAGAGGTAAAGTAGCATGTTGCAACTGAATACCTCTCACCCCACCCTTCAGAACATGTAGGATAACTATTGGTCGCCTTCAATTATCATTAAAACTCGAAAGGTATAGTTTGTCCATTCTGGTGATGCAACAATGATATGCCCTCATTTGGATCATTTTTACAGTGCATACATCACAATAGATCCACTTCACCTAATTTGACACATTGTTGTACCTTTAATTTGGATATGCTGTCTCTGAATATGAATCACTAAAGCATGTTACCATTTAAATATTTATATGTATGACACTGTATCCTTTGAATTATACATATGTCATTAATAGTACTGCTGTTATACTGTATATACAAATTCCTGACAGAAATATTCAAGTCTATGACATATTACAGTTTCTATAGCTGGAGATTGTGTAATTGCATCCCTATATTTCAGTATATAAGACAGTGCTTCCTATAGCAGCCGTGGCTCATTAGCTTTGCTGTGACATACACTATTAAAGGCCCACTGTGATAACTCTGTGTTCCACAACAGTCACACTGTTCCTTCAATTCTGCAACTTTAATGATACCAGAGCACCGGGTTTCACATGGAACCCTCTTCACACACACACACAGCACTGCATTGCCATGTATCTGAGAGTATTATGAAAACATTATGACAAATAAATGACCTCTTTGATGACCTGCAAAGTGGACTAAATTATTCTGTTTATTATTATAAACTGCAGGCATGAATATCAGTGAAAAGTGTGAATAAACAAAAGCTGCGGCATGAAATGGCACATGGCCGGAATCACATGCGATAAAAGAAACAGTATTGCCCTGTTTACACTGGTCATTAAAATGTGTTTCAGTATTTTTTTTAAATATCACTATTACTATACTCATATTACACATTCAAATATTCCAACATGCCCCATTGCTTTATGCTTGTTTAATTGAATAATTAAGATTTGATCACATGAACACATGCTGGGTGGAATAAATAATAATGGACCTGTGACAGACATGGGAACACTTTTGGCATCACGTCAGGTTTAGCCTGTAATTCAAATCGATATTATAATTATATGCAAAGTTTTATATTATTCCATTTTATGTTGATGGCAGATCATCCCCTCTAGTGTTAATCATCATTGTGTTACTTGGAATGTTTAATGACAAAAAGCAAATGATTAAATGAAGAGGGAGAATTTTCTTAAGGACAAATATACCTACAAAGGCCCATTGTGGTCACAAGGCGTCATTGACCACTTCTGGCAGTGTTTGACAGATTGGATCACTGTTTACATTTTAAAGCCGGGTGTAAACGGGGCTGAGGACTGGTGAGGAAGTGCACGTGTCCATCACTGTGCGACAGTCTCATTTCTCATACAGCTCAGAGTGGTTTGTCTTGTACGAATCCAAATATATTTACAGCTCATTTACATGAACTAACAAGCTGTGTGTACTTTACCCAGTGTAATCACTGGGCTGCACCAGGCAGTGTCTCATCTGTGTTTCCTGAGGGATACATCACGCAGGAGATAAAACATATTCAACCTCATGGGCGCATTAGACTGAAAACAATATCAGATTGTGGGAAGTTTGACTCCCTTTGTTATTCACAGGAAATATACAAAGCAGAATCTATCATCGCTCACCATTCATGTGATGTCACATTACATTGATTGACAGGTGTTGAGCTCAGGTTTGGTTCTCAGTAAATACAGGACCACGAACCTAGAAGGCTCAGGGAAGCTGGTAGGAGGCATGTTTTAGAGAAGAAACTTGACGTGTTTGGCGAAAGGAAATTGAACTTGCTAAGAAAAAAAATCCCTTCAAAGTGCCACCTTCTTTCGAAGATGTGAGGGATATAGTTACATCTAGAGTGAACACTGCATGTCGCAGCTGAATACCCTTCATAGTGGTATGAATAGAAATGGAAATAATTACACTTGAGTCTAACACACTCCACCTTTAAAATGTGACACTTGCTTCTACTGAGCAAAGCCATTTAACCAACAAGTCGCATCCATCTCTGACACATGAATAGATGTTCATAGGTTAATGGACCCTTCCCTTTGATCTACACGCCTTTGATTAATGCTAACATAACATTAAAATGATCCATGTCGTGCATTTTCATGTTCACACCACCTCAGAACAACCACCATCCCTGGAAGACAAGTTTTAATGTCACCCGTCCACTCCTCTGGCTCTTTCCAAAAATAAAACCACAGAAGAAGACACACCCCCGGCTCAGATCTTCTCTGAAATATACAACACAGGCAGACGAGAGGCGCATTACCATTGATTTCATCACCATCATCTCACACTCTCACATATACATGAACAACATGGCAGCAACAAGACTCGAGCCAGCGCACTGTTGCAACATTTATAACTCTCCGACACACACACACACACACACACACACACACACACACACACACAGTCAACAGAAAACTAGCAGCCATAATCTTTTGAAATATTCATCTAAAATAGACGTTATATTAAATTATACAACTGTAGATGTTCCAATTTCACTCTTTCTACCTCCTGCAGCTGTGAAGCTGAAGTCGTGCCAAATGACCTGTGATATATTCAAAGAATGGCAGAATGCATGTTACCCATTCATTTTGATATCTTTGAAGAGTAACAGTTCTGTTCTCTTCTGGAGGAGTTTTCATGCTCCGCTCCTCCTCCCTGCATCTTCTCTCGTTCGTCTTTATTCACCATGTCCTCCCTCGAGGAGGGAAAGGTGAGTGTTGTGGTAACCCACCCCTTTCACACCCCAACGCTGGAAGTGGAAATATTCATCGTAAACTTAAAAAAAGAACGCTGAAAACGGAGAGGAGATCCAAAACGCTCCACAGGGAAGAAGAATGGTCGAGTGATTTCCCAGCAAACAAGCCCCTGTGGGGCCACTATAGTTTTTTTCTTCTTTTCTCGTAACTGCGGACTCAAGCAAATCCACACTAATCCCACAGGGTCCCAGTGCGCAGCCCACAGCATCAACCTAATTATTGGCCCAATGGGTTTGTTGTGAGCGGGCGTCACCACGGTGGAAAGAGACCACTGGTGTGAGGAGAGGCTGCTCTGACACAACAGGGAAACATGTGCTACACTGAAACCGACGGTTACAGTCAAATACAAGATTAAATATTCATACAGACACACATACTGTATATAATGTAAACAATGCAGACCGAGTGGATTCCATGTAAAACTCACTCACTCAAACTCACATGGACATTGGTTCACTTGTTGTATTTACGAACAGATATCACATAAAACACTTTATTTTTCTAACATGTTTAATGTGTCCTATATTTTACTTACGTGGACACTTAAGCTGCTGCAGCAACTGAGTGCTACTCTGACTTTGACTCACTCTATGGCAAAACACTGCTATAACAGTGTGACTTCTGAGTACTCAGCTGATATCTTTTGATATATAAACCATTAAGAAATGTGAAAATTGATATTCCCATAACACTGTAAATACATATATATATATATATATATATATATATATATATATAAAGCCCGCTTAAGAACTATAAATAGTCTGAAAGTCGTAACTCTGCGTGATTTGAGAAATGTTTCTACTTTATGCTTAAGAAAACTGGAGCAGTTGGAATAACCATAAGAAGTATAGAAAAAAAGAATCGAAATCTGAATGAATAACATACTATACTATGAGTATGAATGTATACCGAGTCCTTGGAGATTTCAGGGAAGCACACAGAAGTATGTCATGAGTGGCACAGTGGCTCTGAGACTCTGTTTGCGAGGAGTGGTGAGGAGGGCTGAGGGGCGGAGGTGTGAGCTGATGGAATGTGGTGATGAAGGGAGTGGAGTTGAAGGAGATGGGGATGAAGAGGAGGTTGGGATGCCGGGACTGATTAGAGACAGAGGGATAAGCAGAGAGTGGGACGTTGTTGTGGCGGCTCCGAGACGTGCTGATGAAACAAGAGGAGGCGGAGTTCAAGATACAGAGGTTCTACATGTTGAAGATGAACATGATGCGACTGAGCAAATCATAGGGATGAAGGTGGGGGGACTTTGTCGGGGCGAGATCAAAGATGGAAAAGTACTGAAATATGTGTTGTAAGTAAAAGTACTATACTACAAATTAATTTCAGCAAAATAGAATCATTGATTTCAGAGTGGACAGATTCAGCACCATGGACAGTTCCTCTCTGTGTCAGTGGTAAAGTAAGAGGTTGTTGGTTAAAAAACGGATGAAAATCATAACGACCATAATAATGAAGAAAATGTAGTTATAGGGACTTAAACACAAGTTTGTTTAACAAGAAAGAGGGAAGTGGTGCCACCTCCACACGTCCCTGCAGCTGGGGTCCTCATGCCAGTCTAAATCTTTCCTAAAACTCTAGAGTATAAATTTGTGGTTAGTGCAGCTCCTCCTCTGAGCCGAAGTTAGAGCCGAGGGACGAGGAGCGAGGAACACGGATCGATAAAGAAAAGGGTGGCGGGTTGTAAAGAGGGATGTGATAACGGTAACTGAGATATGTAATGCCGGAGGCAAATGCCAGAGGGCAGAGATGGCAGGAAATCAAACCACGTCAAGCGGGGCAGCAGACACTTTGCAGGCATGACTGTGAGAACCCGACTTGTTATCTATCCAGGAGTGATTTTCTTTTTGAAAGTTTGATTGCAGCACTTTTTTCTCTCCTCGAAAAAAAAAGCACAATATTTACAGTATTTAAATGTGTTGGGTGAAGGGTGCGGGAAAGTGGGAGGAGGGAGGAGGAACTCATTTAAAGTGATTTGTTATTGCCAAGTGCAGTGAATGGAAGTGTGATTACTAGTGTGGGTGAAGCAGGTGGAGAATTAATGAAAGAGCGAGGGGGGGGGGGGGGGGGGGGGGGGGGGGGGACACATTTGACCTCTGCAAAATTCATGCAAATGACGGGAGGACACATTTGACCTCTGCTTTCAACACAGCTTCAGTCACAGCTCGCACTAACACAACGTTGTATTGCCGTTTGTGTAACGGCCAATTTCTCTGTTGTTTGAAAAGTGGAGGAGTTTGGAATCCTGTAAGTCAGGGGCCCGAGGGGCCTCACTTTTCACCAGTATGTCCACCGTCCATGCAGAACTCCAGAGTCTGGGCCACCAGGGAGGAGGAATATGTGGCCGGTACAGCCCTGTACTTTTAAAACTCGGCTTAAACTGTCACTCTGCGGCTTAACAAGCATGTGGCTGGTTACATGGTGGGGAATAGAACCCTTAATACGGAGCCGTAAGCGACACAATGTGTCCCTCAATCCTGTTGGTTTACATGCGGTAGATCTGCTGTGTTGTATCTTCAATAACAATATATGTCTAATTTATAACACTGATGAAATAACAGTTATTTGTATGTTCTGGTGACTCCTGAAATCATAAATATCAATATCCATATAAATCTATTTCTGCCAATAGAAATGGATACTGTCATCTTCAAAGTATGGGATGTAGAATTTAGTGACATCTAGTGGAGAAGTTGCATGTTGCTCCCTTTAATCTCACCCTTCCCCTGCATGTAAAAACCTAAAAGCTCATTAGTTTGTCTATTCTGGGCTACACTGTAAAAACATGGCCACCTCCTGTGAGGACCCACTCTTGACGTAAATGTAAAAGGCTCATTCTTCACCCATATTTACATTCACTACAATGCATACTGAAGTATTTTGCGCTGGACCTTTAAGTCTTCATACATCTGTGTGGGGAGTTAGTTTTGCGTTGCGAGTGCTTGAATCCTCCGACATCTCTAATCCCTCAGAGCTCCTGCTACGGCATCACAGGGGGGGACACAGTCTCAGTCACAGGAGGGTGTTTCTGCCAACAGTGCAGTATTTGTATACGTGTATATACACACACAGATCCGCTGGTATCAGGTCTGCGGTGATGGGTTTCCACAAGGTCCCCAAAGAACACAAAGGAAAAAATAAACTGCAATTGAGTTACAGAGAAACACAGGAGGGCAAAGGGGGCTTCATTCATGGCCACCAGTGAGGAGATGATCAGATAGTGTGGTGGACAAAACGGATTAAGAGGAAGTAATAGCACCGGAAGAATTGCCGCCACCTGTGCTGCAGCGTGATGCTTGACCTCTTGATGGCAGCGGCTGGACTTAATTAACGTCGCGGAGGAAAAGGCGAGAGCTTCGCGATTGTGATAGATTCATCCTCGGCCCCCTTTTATCTCATTGTAAACATTTATCTCGTATGTACCGGAGCCTCACAATGTGGAAGCGGTGGGTGGCGGTGCGGATAATGCTCCGCCCACGCAGAGCCATCTCGGCTCAGCGAGGAAAGTCCCACACAAAAGTTCAAAAGACATTATTAGAATAACAAATGGAGGAGAAGGCAGCTTGGCTCAATCTGCTGGAATTAAAGACACATAACAGCCATGCAAAGACATGGATTACTATGTGCACATCCAGTCTTTTACATCTATAAATCTCTACGGGCCCACTCTCATAGGTTAAAGGTACAGTGTGTAGGACTCAGTGACATCAGTTGGTGAAGTTGCATGTCCCTTCTAGAGAGAGAGGGAGAGAGACAGAGCGAGCACTGTGAGGGATGTGTTTTCGATCCATCTGTTCTTGTTTATTGGAGTCTGGATAAACATATTTGTAATTCATATTGTATTGCCTTTAGTTTCTAAATACAGACCTGCAGTGTGCATTTTTAATTTGTATTCATTTATTTATTTCCTTAGTGAACAGCGCTGCATGCAGAGACATCTGTAAATAATTGTTTTCACATGTTTCTATGCTGCTGTGTTGCATTTCCTGTAAGAACAACAACATGTTTTCAAGAGTCATTCCTAAGGTTCTCTGCACTGCTCCTTTTGTGACATGCCCCGCCCTCAAAATTGAACTATGGCACGCAGTGTAGCATATAGTGACATCTTGTGATGAAGTTGCAGTCTTCTCTTCCTCGCACGAAGGAGCAACTATAGTTTTACCTTATTAGATCTTAAACATTGGCCCTTGAAAAAACAAGTTTAGCTGAGTGTTGAGTGATGATTGAGTTTTCCTTCTCATGTGTGAGCTCACCTGACGGAGGAGTGATTACGTTTCAGTCCAGTAATTTATCTCCAATGTGAATTGTAGAGAGCTTCGCTACGTGCACACTTTCATTGCATATATGCATAATAAGCAGGTTGTATTTAAATATTTTGACAGTTAATGTGACAGCACATGGAGACATCTAGCTCTGTCGGATTCAGCTACTGTTATGATCACGCACACACAAGGCACGGATCCAAATGCGAGTTCAAGGTATAACAAAAAATATTTGTTTTATATAGGTCAAATGATAAATATGCGCTGAGCAAGGAAGCCAAGGTCAGTCCAAAAGGATAACAAAATATGCTGGCGTACCGGGACGCATTAAAAGATGAAAAAGAGACTTGACGAGGTAAGCAAAAAGGCGAAACAAAAAGCGCTGGATCAAACGACCAGGAATAACTAACATAAAACGCTGGACTGCAAACCAGGATGATGGAGGCTCGAGGTGTGGTAAACAACTGAGAAATGAGCGAGAGTGACAGTGATGACTTGACACAGACGTGATCTGAAGGAAACATGAACGAGGCACTGGCGACAAACAGAGGGAGAGGGGAGCTCATGAAGGGAGAGGGGAACCAGGGCCAGGTGCCGACAATCAGCGGATCAGACATGACGTGGACAAGGCAGACAGAGTGCAGACGAAAACAGGAAACCAAACCCTCACCAAAATAAAACAGGAAGTGACACGAAAGGTGAATCGACTGAAACAGGGAAAAACCAACATTTAATAACGCGTGACAGCTACGCATGAGAAAATAACTTTCATCACATATTGTAACTATATGAGGTCATTTGGTTGATCGAGGTCAGATGAAGTCAGATGAGCATGTGCTTATGTGCGTTCAGGGACCTACTCCTTGTCTGGCCATCTCTCTCTCCCTTCATCTCTCCCTCCCTCTCTCTCTCTCTCTCTCTCTCTCTCTCTCTCTCTCTCCTTTGCTCCATTTGTCTCATGTGCACACTCTCCAATCCTCTCCTCCTTTTTCACTTCATCTCTTCATCAGTTTTTCCTCTGGCAAAGGCAAAGCTACTGGTTTGTTGGTGCTCCACTTTGAATTTTGAGAGAGAGAGAGAGAGAGAGAGGGAGAGGGAGAGGGAGAGAGAGAGAGAGTTTGTTTTACACCCCCTGAGCACATCATAGCATTGCCAATCCATACTTCACAGTGCAGAGCCAGCAGCGGTCTTTGTGTGTGTGTGTGTGTGTGTGTGTGTGTGTGTGTGTGTGTGTGTGTGTGTGTGTGTGTGTGCGTGCACATGCAGTACATTAGATATTCTATTTGACACAGTCACACACAGTAATGGCGCCTCTCTACCTTTCAACAATCACTCTTTCTTTAGCTCCATACAACTTACTTAGTACCTTTCATCACTCACTCTCTCTCTCAAATCACCCATATCACCCCCCCCCCCCCCCCCAAAAAAAAAAAAAATAAATAAAAATTATT
>JAFBJT010108615.1:112811-134488 GCA_016785325.1 Chascanopsetta lugubris
TGTGCAGTAATACATTTTATTTGTTTGTTCATTTGTTCATATGCAAATAACACCATGCATGTGTAGCAATGTTATTTAAAATATATGCAACTTCACAGTGTGTAGGATTTAGTGGCTTCTGTTCCGAGCATGTAGGAGAACCCATCGTAGTCTTCAGTTTAGTTTGTACGTGTGATCACATAATAAACATTATGAAAATCTGTATTTTCAACAGATCTCTTTGGGCCTACATTTTACAGCATGCACCTTTAATAATTGTTTACATCTTAACATTTGGCAGTTTTGTTTTGTTTGTCCAAATCCATTTAAAATCACATGCAATCATAGACAGACTTGTGTGCGTGCGCACGTGTGTTGATGAGTGCCCTGAGTCTCTTGAGGCCTGACACTGACCCATCCTCAGCACAGACCCTGTGTTTTCCTCCTCTCCTCTGCATGAACTCTAATCAGATAAAACCTCACATGCTGCCATCGCCTTGGCAACAAACGCTAACACTGCCCTCTTTGGTAGAGGTGAAGTTTGTTTTGATTTTGACACGCATAGATCAAGGCTGGAGCTGTCAATAGTATTGAAATAATCTTTTGTTAGAATTGTTCTACATTTTGAGACACAGATTCGATTTGTTTTGGAGGCAATCAGCCATTTTTGAATTGCTGTGTGAATTGGAATTAGCTGGAGAATCGATGTGCACTCTTCCTGACCTACCTGATTGCTGACTTGGTAATACAATGGAAAGAGGTGTAGAGGTTGTGGACAGCCTGGACTAGTGATAGCATAAGGATGGCGAGTTGTAATGGGCCCAGCATTGAGCCTTGAGGAACACCACAGGAGATGTCTTATCATTCTAAGTTATTAAAAAGTGCTGCCAAATTGATGCAGTGATGATTCTGTCACTGAGATATGCTTTACTCCCCTCTCCTCCTCTGCACAGTCATAAAAAAAGTCTTCCCTACAGTTCGGGTTGTCGTTCACACTATACATGCATCAACAGCTGTCCATGCTGTGTTGGGGCTGAACTTTTCCCAGCGTGTGGCCTGCTGAGAGCTCAGATGGACCGCTGAGCAAAGAGGAAGGAAAAGGATGTGAGCACACACAGTGTCGAGCGGAGTCGCGCCTTTAATCTCAGTCAGAGTCTCGTTTCGAATCAAATATTGTGCCAGAAAACCCACTGAAATGTGTCACTATCGAGTTTTCTGTCTTCATCCCAGCTGCTGTGTTTCAAACTGGTCCAGGTGCAGTTATAGTAGTTTATCCCAGTCGTTCATGTTCTTGATTGGTTGGTGAGATGATGCATCATTTCATCCTTGGCGAATCCACAGCTATTACGCAGGGAAATGTGAAATGTGTTAAATTAATTAAAAAGTTCCTCTATGTTCTGAAGTCAGCACATGCACACACACCCAAACACACCCACGCACACACACCCACCCACCCACACACACAGTGCTGCTAATGACCAAGACCCTGCTGATGCACACTAGATCATAACTGCATAAATATGGCTCCCTTCTTCTTAATTTCTGATTTTACGTGAGGAGTAAAGACAGATTATTAGCTATCCAACTGACCGCCGACTGTGACTCTAATGACCTCATCTGAGCTGGAGGCATAACATAGTGTGTGTTGCGCAAGACTCTATGTTATGGTCTGCATTGGAGCATCTGCATTGGAGCGTCACCTGCTTCAAAGGAATACTAAAACATGCTGAGGGTCTTTTTTTGCATTGAGTATCCACTCTGGATTGTCTAACTAGATAACAGGCCGATGTCTCTGGAAGCTAGTTCGACCACTTGTGTTCCTTGTTGTGAGGATCGAACTCGGGATCCCTGGTGGGTTATAGCTACAACGACCTGTTCAACTTCCCTCGACTCAATCTTCACTCTTTTGGGTTCAAGAGACTTGTTCATATTTCTCAAGACCAAAGGCAAGTCAGCATATCGTGGCTTTCAGAATTACTAATACGCCGCCATCATCAACTGCTGTGACAACACAGTGCCACCTTTTAACCCAGACAACCAAAGCACTTAGTTTAGCACCACTGTCACGCACTTGTCTCACCCCTCAGATACCCGCTGTCAGAGGGGGGCAGAACTGGGGCTCTGAGGACGACAGCTTGGAGACAAGTTCCCTTTGGCGGTCGGTAAAGCAGATGCAGGAACCCCTCCTGTCATTCCCTGCTCCTTCTCTCTTGGAGACTTATGTAAATGTGGACAGCAGGGGCCTGAAGCTCATCGAAAGCTAGTTGTAATTTAATGTAGTCCATGGAGGAATGCATCATAGATGAAGGAAGTGTTGCAACATCTCTTGGCAACAAGGTCCAGATACCCTCAAGATGACAAAATGGAAGACCTCTGCTGCTTCTTTCCTTAATGTAGCATGACAGACCCCCATCCTGATTTAAAACAGAATACAGACAAAAAGATTGCAAGTTGCAAACCCCAAGGTCTTCCAGGAGATGAAGGAACACTGGTAGGAAAGGTCCATCACAAGGGAGCACGGCAGAGTTCGGAAAGTGAGGCCAACGAGCAGGGAGAAGGATGATGTCCCAGTGGAGGGTACACTCAAGCTCCCAGAGATGCTAATTATGGTTTGCAGATATGCAAAGCAGACAGCCTGCGATGGCAGTATGTCATTACTTCTGTCACACTTGGCAGATGTGGACTTCTGCGGACTTGCAGCAGTTGCTGTACATCCAGCCCTAGTAGCCAACCTGCATCAATTAAGAGAGTACTGGATGAGAGGGTTAGCATTTTCTCATGTTACCGGCAGCATGTAACATGACATGAACTATTGCTTGTTATTTGACATGTTCTGTCCACTCCTGATGTACACCAACAAGGACTGGCAGATACAGAGGCATGTTCCTTTTATATTTTTAAGGCCCCAAGTTGGGAAATCAACAAGTGCCTTAGGGCTTCATGCACACATTCTGCAAATTGGCATCTCTATAGACTCTGCTCTAAGGTGAACCCAAAGGAAGTGTACATAACATAAATATGGAATAGGATTAAAAGGTTTAAAGCTTGTTTTTAAGGTAGCATCTAATATGGCACACAAGCTTGAGCATCTCTATCTTTTTAGTTCAAATGTTTGCTGCCTCTCATTCTTCATCACATTCCAGCAGAGGTCAGTTAAAGTCTACGAGGATTCAGGCCATCAGTCTTCAGGGGCAGAGAGACATTTACATTCAGCCTCTCTGACAATATCTCTGATCGATGCAGCCGCATTTACAGAAGAACATTGGGTCCTGACATGACACCTCACAAACCACACCCCCGAGGTTGTTGTCCTTTTGAATTGCAAAACCCAGCACATTGTCGTGGTTAACAGGCCTAAAAGAAGCACAACAATGATTCGCACTGGCTGCATGTTCAGCAGCAGAGCAGCAATGTGGTTCTTGGTATGATAACTGTATATTTCCTTAAAATAAATAAAAGCCTTGTTAAAATTCATTAACAGGTTCAATCAACTAAAAGTGAGGCTTTTGCTTTGAAATTTGCACAGGAAGCGTAAATAACCATGATGAAAACTCCACAGCCCATAAGTGAAATATAACAAATGTCACCATTATTCGACTCTGTGTAAAACGTTATATTAAAGTATATTAAAGTTATTAGTATATTAAAAGACAAAAGTAGGAGGAAGTAAGGTTGTGTCCTCAGTTGCCTCTTGGCCGACAATGTCATCACTGTAACTCTTTAAGCCAACAAGATCCCAGCCACTGAACCAGGACCAATCCGAGATGAACTCACACTGACTGCAACCTCCTTTCGTCCACCACAACAGCACACTCACTTCTCCGTGCCCTTTCGTTGCCTAGCAACTCAACAGCGACTCACCCCTCATTCTCAATGTGGCCCGCTGCAATTTCCGCTGAGCAGTGGCTGCAGCCTGGGAGGTTCAAGCCCCCCCCCCGAAGGCTGCTCCCACCAGCCGGGCTGCATCATGAGGGCCAACTAAGCAGATGAGGCCCCTCCCCCCAGGCTAACAACCTCCTCACATCACGTCCCCATGTGCCTCTTGGGAAAGTTCTGATGGATTCAAACATGCCACCATTTCTTGGGCCCAAGGCTGAATTACCAATAAAATGAAAAATGACCAGAAGGTGCAAACCACATGTATTTGATATCGTTTGCTATGCAAATGTGATCAATTGCAGGAAAGTACCACTAACCTACAACTTCTACCCTGATCCCTTCTTTATTCTTTGACACTTGGTCATGTTTTGCACTTAACTCCCTCTCCCTTTATTTTGCTGTGAAAATCACGTATATGTCATTGTACAAGTTTAAAGGTACAATGTTGGATTTAGGGAAGATTGACAAGGTGGACATTACTGAATACTACCATAGGTTCTCTTATTGACATACATGTCATTTGACCCAGGTGTTAGTGGATCGTTGGAGGACGACTGACTGCAGATGGAAAACAGCTTGACGTGACCGGAGAGGCTTTCACATCAGGTGATGTCTTCAAAATACATGGTGCACTATCATTATTCCCACTCATGCAGGTGGCTGACATCTATATGATGTGTCATTTGAGTGAGAACCTCTTCATCAGCATCTTTGAAATGAGTGGAAATGACAAGACCTACTTTAAAATTAAACAAAAATATATAGAAGATAAGCCAGATCATTGTCTGTGATTTTATAACCCATGAGAGTTTTCTCACTCAGACAGAGACAGGACAGACAGACAGCAGGCCTCCAGACCCACTTCCT
The DNA here is from genome assembly GCA_016785325.1 of Chascanopsetta lugubris. Classification (NCBI taxonomy): domain Eukaryota; kingdom Metazoa; phylum Chordata; class Actinopteri; order Pleuronectiformes; family Bothidae; genus Chascanopsetta; species Chascanopsetta lugubris. Next base: position 117,537 of record JAFBJT010108615.1, read on the forward strand.
GTTTGTAGTCTCCAGAACAACCCACAGGCCACACACACACACACACACACACACACACACACACACACACACACACACACACACACACACACACACACACACACACACACACACACACACCCACACACAGGCATTAACAGTTCTCTGACGCTCTCTGGGGTTAAGATTATTCAAGGTCTTACAGATGAGGAGCTGGATCTTGAATCTGAAATCTATTGAGTGGGACTGGATGTCGGCCGCCTGATAAAAGTTTGAAAATCAAACTTTACCAGAAATAACACATATTGGCCCTTTCAAGATAGCTCCACAATAGTAATGTCTTTCATTAATGGCATTTGGAAAAAGTGATGTCAAAGGTGCAAGGGTGAGTTGGGGGAAATCCCTGAAAGAGCTTGGAGAGCTTTGAAAGGAGGAGAATAAAGTAGAGGTTCAATGTGGGGTCTTGTGCAGCTCGGGGGCACTATAGATGCTTCATGGATTTTTATCTACCAGGGAACATTTCCTAGTCTTTTGCCAAAGGTGAGGATTACGCTGAAGGCTGTTTTTGTTAATACTGTGCGTAGGATTAAGTGACATCTAGAGGTGAAGTTGTAGTCAAAAACTCCTCACCCTTCCCCTTTAAGCATGGAGGTAAGTGTTGTAATTAAAACTCAAAAGGTGTGTAGTTTGTCTATCCTTGCCAGCATTAAGATTTAATCATGTAATATCATATACATATGATATAAGTATAGAGTGCTCCCTGTTGTACAATTGAAGGTAAAATCATTCAACAGAGGCTTGATTAATATATTTTCCCATCCTGCTCGAAGGATTTGAACTAAACTTTACGCACTGAACCTTTACCAGAGGATCAGTAGGTTTAAAATAGAAGTGTGCGCAGGTTGAATTCTGTCTCACTCAGCAGGATCATGAGATTAAGCGTGAGTGGACAAGCAGTCGTGTGGTTTCACCTCCGCCCACATCATCGCTCATCATGGGAGAGATGTGTTGGATTTAGATGTGGTGCTGAGGGGGGCGGCCATTTCTGGAGCACATGCGCATATATCATTAAAGCCCGTTAACCGTGTCATCAATATGCAAAGATGATGACCCACTTTGATTGAACGCGGCGAGATGAAGGAGAAGAGCGACTGACAGCGAGGACGTGAAATGGTATCAGAGATAACGTGATCACAGATGGAATCATCCGGTGTCATGCCCCATGACTTCAGTCGCACTAACAAAGTCACTGGCTGGGGGATTTGTTGTATCGTCTCCATGCAAATTAAAAGTCAGCAAACATAATCACTTTATCGTGGTCGGCAAACGCGGCGGCTGCAAAGTCAGAGAAATCAGATAAAAAGTTCCTGTGGGTTTCTGGCGCCTGATAAGTGAGAATCCAGTGCACAGGAAGAGGAAAGCAGCAGGCTCAAGGGGAAAGGGAATTTACTCTGCAGCTGCGTCGAGGGAGGTGGAGCAGAGATGGAGCCTGAAACACCAGAGAGTGAGTGACAGGGAGTTTACATGGAGACAGTCCCACATATGAAATGTTACACGTGCTCACATGGATCCTCTCCGAAACACTTAGCACATAACAACATCACGTGTGTCCAGATTGTGTCGTCACACTGCAGAGTTGAATGTTTCTTAAAGGTGCAGTATGTGGGATTTTAGTGTTGTAGCTTGATACCCCCCACCATTATTGTTGCTTCTGTTACTTGGAAAGCTTGCAGTCTCTCTATCATATTGAACGGGATGTCATACCTCTAAGCAGATTCTGGCAGGCTGTAGTCAAGGATTAAAGGTGCAGTGTGTACGATTTGTTTACATCTAGATATGAAGTTGCATGTTACAGCTGAATAGGCCCTCTACTTGTTGTTGTTGTTGTTGCTGCTACTAATAATTTAGGGTTATTTATAACTTTGAATTGGATTTGCACTTTTAAATCTGTTAGATCTTTGCAAGCTGTAGCTTGATTTCGATGCAGGATTAAAGGAACAGTGTGTATGATTTAGTTACATCTACTGGAGTAATGTAGTAGTACTGGAGTACTGGAAGTGCACATTCTGCCTTTGGCTTCTAAATGTTCAACGAACGGAAGATATTCTGTGTCAGTGGGAATGAAATGAATATCACATGACGGTAACAATACAATAATGAAAACTATTGAATTCAGTCTGATATCACATGTTCAGTATCATTTCAATCATTTCTATTGTACCTGTATGGGGAAAGCAATGCCATGGGTTCGTACAGTATATGCAGCATCTCTTCTTCTCTAATACAACTGAACTGCCGTTGCAAACATGCTCCTGATCCCTGCTCATAACAACAGGATGCTCTTACATTCATTTCTATTAAACGTACGTACATATTCATTTCTGCCTGTAGTTACAGTGTGTGGTTGTATCTGTGTGAGCCGACATGCTTAAATAAGAAACTCCACGGTCTGCTCACCTCTACAATACACAAACACACACCACATGTCATTATGGACTGAAGTGGGCTGATTTTGGCTCAGCAATTATCTCCTTGCACAACCCACTACAGTCAAGAGACAGTGTGCGTGTGTGTGCGTGTACATGTGTGTGTGTGTGTGTGAGCCCACACTACTCATGTGCTTATGTGCCATTTTAAGTCATTTCTAAAATTGCACACTAATAAAGCATCACTCTGACTGACCGCTCCTACACAACCCCCCCTCACCCCCCCCCCCCCCCCCCCCCCCCCCCCCCCCCCCGTTTCAGCAGGGCTGCTGAGATAAAGTGTGTGTACATGTATGAGTGTCTGTGTTCGTGTGTGTGTGTGTGTGTGTGTGTGTGTGTGTGAGAGAGAGAGAGAGAGAGAGAATATGAAACTCAACCACAAAATCACTGAAATGAAGCCTTCCAGAGAACTCAGTTGTAGCTATGCACAATAGCGGCAACACCAGTCATGTGATACGGTGAAATAGAAATACACACGATTGTATTCATCTGCATACCATGTGTTTGAGGCGCATTTCAACTTGGTCACCACAAGGTGGTGTACTACCCTCAGAGATGGGTGCTGACTATGATGTTCAAAATGAAAATCCGAAAAATGAAAATGTGAATATGCAATATGTTGCATTTTGTTTGATTGCAACATATCATACAAAATTAACCATATTTATATTTCCATTATATGGATATATTCAAATTGATCATGGCAAAATATGTTATGAACATATTTAGAATGTCTCCATATATAATTATATTGATAATAAAGAACTGATATATAGAAAACATAGGTGATGTATTGCTATAGGGGATATAGGTATACAAGTGTTGCTCCTGATAAAGGTACATTTCCACTAACATCAGACTGAAGTTATTCTCGGTCAGAGTAAAGCACAGAGTTTGCTGTTGTCATGCGTACTGATGCTGCTGCTCTCCTCGGGCTGATATGGTGGAGTGATGTCCCAGGCAAAGGGGGTGACAGGACGTGGGGCGCTGTTCTCATCAGTTCTCTCTTCCGATTCATCGGCAGGGTCTAGAATTAGAGGACATTCTGAAAATTCAATTAAAATCTGATTGAATTACAAATGATATTATCCAGTCGAATGTTAATGCCAGGAAGTTGTTTTACCTCATCACGGGACAGATAAGGGATTATCTTATTTTAGCTTACCTTTACCGTTTTGAGGGTCCTCATCATAGAGAAACCCCCTCGCAGCCTCTCTGCCCATGATGTCATCCTCTGACGCCAGCAGGTTCCCCAACAGGAAGTACGTGCTCATCTGGCCTTTACCCTTCACCTCGATCCGGCCACGCTCCTGAAGGTTGAACCCAGCATCTCTGAGCTCCCTGAGGGAGAGATGAGGGGGTGTAGCGAGGGAGTGGGGGAGATAAAGGCTCAGTATGTAAACTTTTAGAGAGATATATATGGACCGAACTGTATTTTCTACCAGGCAGCTAGCGTATACATGTTAGAGCCACATATATGTTAATGATACCAGATTTTCAAGTCTGTAAAGTTTAGTGTGTAAAGTTTCAGAAGAAATTGTATGAATTGGCAGTAATGGATTATAAAAAGAGCCCTTTGCATTTATACACACACACACACACACACACACACACACACACACACACACTCACACTCACACTCACACTCACACTCACACTCACATTCTCACTCACTCACTCACTCACTCACACATACACACACACCTGTATGTTAAGCTGCTGAGGTGAATATGGTCAGGCAGTCCATGACTCTCCATCCTGGATGCCGTGTTAACAGTGTCTCCAAACAGGCAGTAGCGAGGCATCTTCTCCCCCACCACTCCAGCTAACACCGGGCCAGTGTGCAGACCCACGCGGATCTGCAACACACACACATACACACACACACACACACAAACACACATCCAATGTCAACCTAACTTGACTGGAAAAATGCTTCGCCTGGAGCTATGATCAATTCTCACCTGTATGGGTTTGCCTGTCACAGGGTTGGTGACCTCTCTGGCTGCTATCCTCATACCCAAGGCAAAGTTTGCCACTCTGCGTGCATGAGTGTCCGTGGGCACAGGAACGCCGCCCACCACCATGTACGCATCACCAATCGTCTCAACCTTGAGGAAACAAAACAGGCTTTCGTCAACAGAAGCAGATCTGTTTGGAATAACCTTTGTTACCTTTGTTCGTTTGGACCAGAGTGCAGGGGGAAAACAAACCTTGTAGACGTCATGTATACTGGTGAGCCTGTCGAACTTGGAGTACATGGAGTTGAGCATGTTAACGATATGGATGGGCTCGCAGGCAGCACAGATGTTAGTGAAGGTCACCACATCGCTGAATAGAATGGTGCACACTTCAAAGTCCCCTGCAACAGGCAAACGGCTGCATTAGAGAGGTGCATGTGTGACGGGAGTCCTTGGCTTATAAGACACCGACTGACCTGATTCAACACTCTTGCCTTCTTTAAGCTGATTGGCTACGTGTCGGGGGAGCATTGCATACAGCAGAGCCTCCGTCTTCTGTTTTTCAGCCTCTAGGTGGCGCGACAGGATTCTGAGTTCCTCCTATAATCACTCACAGTTAGAACTTGGGATGCATTATTGTTTGGAAATCATTCTGATGAAAGCTTTAATTCCCTGCTTGTTTAATTCCGTATTCATGCAAAAGTTGTATGTGGAGTCCCACAAGGTTCCATAGTGGGACCAATTCCATTCTCATTAAGCTCTACCTTCCATGCATCCTCTTTTAGATTGAACAGTTTAGTAAAAATCCTTAGTCCTACTTTCTTCCTCTCCAGCTGATTGGTCAGCTCCATCTCAGCCAGCCGTTGCTGGTTGAGAAGAACCAGGTCCCTGGTGACATCGTGCTGGGCCAGGTCGGACAGGTGCAGGCCCACGTCTGTAAGTTCCTGGAGGCTCCTCAGCTTTGGAGAGCATAGGTACAGCATACAACCGAGAGAGTCCATCCATAACATCTGACCTATAGGGAAAAGGAATGAAGGCTTTTGCAGACTGATAACTGATTATATTAGTGTTTAGTATAATGTTTACATATTGTGTAAGTCGCTTTACCTCTTAGTTTTAGAATGGGCTGTTTGTCTTTGTAGCTCTTTAAAACAAACTGACTGTTGATGAACCTCCTGATGCTCTCGATGGTACAGGTCACCTGCAAGAAAGAAAATTCACATTATCTGTAATCAGTTTTTATAATATATGATAAATATATCTTTAGAGTAATACTGTCTTTTACTTGTGGATGAACAATAATGAAGTACTCATCCAGTGTAGAGTCTCCATCCTGAAGACCAGGGACAAACTTCTGGATGTTCACCCCTGTTTGCCTTATCTTCAGCTGACCACACACACACACACACACACACACACACACACACACACACACCATCAATCACTAATCAATGTTTAAATTATTTTACACTCTAATGAAGCGACTGAAAGATGGAGCCTTACATTTTTGTCAAAGACGATATGAAATGGAAAAGCATTGCAGAAAGACTTCTCCTCCATCCACAGTTTGTCTGGGTAACACGGAGTGAAGGTGTCCTGGTGGCTGCCTGCGGAAAATAAAGTAAACACTCAATTACTCTTCTATAATCCATTCTCTTATCACGTACTGTGTAAACATGACTCATCCTATTATCAGCAGACTAATTCTAAAATAGTTGTGACATGTTGCTGTTTACCCAAATGATTATCCATCTGCTGAGTGGTTGTTGCTAAATCAATTTATTTCAATGTCTGCTGACAGAAGCTGAATGTACACAAACTGTTGTTTTCATTATCAGTGGGTGAGCCCTTAATCTTTACCTCAGGCTCCATCTATTGAATTGACACATATTTGCGGAGTAAAATATGATGAATGTGCTCAGGTCGGCAGAGAAGGCCTTGACGGTGGACCACTGAATTTTACAGAATAAACCTTTTTCCGTGAGGGTAAGTGCTCTGATCAGATCCCAGCCAGTCTTCTTTCCAGCCACTGACCCATATCTGACCCTCATTCTCTGGAAGAATTCCTCCTGGGCAAAGTCACACACACTGTTAAGTCGACCATGAATACAAAAATGAATATATATGTGTATGTACACACAGGGTACAGAACATACACACACACACACCTCTCTGTGACTGAGGAAGGCTTGAGCTGCACATACAGCCTGATGCGTCTGTGTAACCAGAAACACAACATGCTCCTTCTTCCCCGTCCGCTCGTCCTCCTCTGATTGGTTGAGCACCACCAGGGTCACTGTGCTGTCAAAAAGGTCTCTGCCCACCGCCTCCATGATGCCTGCAGGGGCCATGGGAATCAAAGGGAAATGCACATACAAACATATATACATACACTTGCACAATGTACAATTAAGGTAAATGTGTTTGTAGTCCTGTTTTGATGCTGGTTGTACTTTTTTCGCCGCTGCATCTTATCTATTCTTATCTTATCGATATTTTTTGATGAATCATGGTTTCTTTTTCGGACACAGTGGGCCGATGATGTCACCCGTTGTGTGTTTGTTTATACCTGGTACGATATGGTGCAGCCCCTTCCTGTCGGAGTAGTAATGAAGCAGAGTGTTCCCGTCGTCTGTCTTCTCCACACGGAACGACGGTGCATTCATCTCCTGTGTAAACGCAGATCACTTTAAAGGACTCGGGTCACAGGGTTCACTCACATATAGTGGCATCCTTATATAGTACATGTGCCACATGCCTGAAGGGAACCATGGACGGATGCACGTCTGCTTCTTTAGTGGGTTTTTAATGGCACTTTTTCAAGTTGATATCTTTGTACTGGTGCAACATGAACTTTGGACTTCATTTCTATATATTTGCATTTATATAAATTGCGCAGAATGTGGAATAAATTACAGCTGCTGATTGCCCTCGTTTACTCCTCCTCCTCCTCCTCTAGCTCCACCCTGATTGGCCTAATTAGTTATGAATGAGGTTCACCTGATTAGCTCCTGTAAAGGTTCCTGTGTGAGGATCCGATGGGACACTTTAGTTTGGATCCGTTTTGGATTGTGTATTTGGTCCATTTTTAGTGGTAATCATGGAAGTGAGTAACTTGTGTGTCTGCCGCCCATTTACTGAGTTATATATTCAAAGTGGGAGCCACTGATGATGAGCTAAACCAGTAAGCATCCTGTTCTGTAAGTTGGGTTTGGATGCATCCCTCCACTTTGGTTCCCTGGTATGTTTTAGAAATGCATGACATGTTGAATATGATATTTCTGGTGTGATGGTTTTGTATTGTTGTGCTTGTGTGTGGCTGTGATAAATGCACTTTGTTCCACTAACGGTGAATGTTTTATATTTATACAGAACTTTCCAAGGCTTGCTGATGCATCCAACCTCTTTACAGCAGGAGGAGAAGAAGGTAAGATCGTCCAAATTTTACATTTGATTATTTTACTGTAAAACAGACTTGAATAATTCTGTTGTTGTGTATGTAAATGAAAACATGTTATCTTATTATTTAATCATTATGGTTTCTGGTCAGTCCTTTAGAATAACTTAGAAGACCATATGGGGTCATCTGTATATTCCTTTTTTGTAGTTTTTCATGACTGGATCATTCTTTGTTTTGATTTCTATCATTGATATTATATCAATATTACTATTATCCTCAGTGGTTGTGTGCGGTATAAATAAAGGTAGAAATGTGCAGACCTCATAGGACAGAGCCAGGTAACTATGGAGAGCGTCCAGGTTTTCGATGAAGTCCACTAGAGTCCCTCCCAGCGTCTTCAGCATGGTGTCGTACCCCGCTTTCTTACAGAAGCCAAAGAAATGTTCCCCAAACAGCTTCAGCAACACCTCGGCAGGAACATCTGGAATATCAGAGCACATCTAGCACAATCATAAAACTGAATAGATACAATTGTTAACTATTTTTGCAATGTTTGAGTCGGAAAGAGCAGGATTGTGCCACTTTTTTGATTGAAACGGTTGAGATGTGTAAAACCTGTTCGTGCCGTTATTTATTTTTTTTAATCTATTTCCTCGCGTGTTGAAGCAATTATATAAATGTCCACAGGGCATCACCTGTTGGATTTCATTTGGGACATTGTTAACACCTTGAGTACAGGTGTAGAATCACACCTCAGGCATCAATCGCTGTCCATGTTTTTGCTCAAGAGAGAGAAATGACACCGTCAGGATGAACAACACTGATAATAGAAAACCAAAAAACACAAGGACTTTCATTTTATCCATGTTAGGACACTAGATACAAACACAGCGGTTTATATACTGGACATTAGAAAAATGTTCTGCTATATGCAGCTGCTGTCAGCCAAGGGATTCAAACTCTCACCCAGCAGTGCACAGGCCTCTGTCACCAGACTCAGGGTCAGGATGTCATCGTAGACTGTGTAGGTCATGAAGGCGTCCTGGACCCCTGACAGAGAGCTGGAGGGGGAAAAAAGTTTACGATTTTCAAAATAAAAGCACCAACAACATCTCTGAGTGTGGCGGTGCAGACCTGAGTTTGTCCCACGTCTCTTGGCCGAATTTCTCCATCACCAGCGACTGGAGGCAGCTGTTGATGAAGCCGTACTACAAACAACACAAACAACAACAACACAAACAACAACAACACAAACAATTCAATGTAATGAACGTTCACCAGCACTGCCCTCACACAACATATATTCAAGAGCCTGAATGAAGTCACATGATGAGGACCTGCAGCATTTGACATGATAGATGTTCACTTAGAACTTATTGTAATTGTCTATAATTGCAGCATAAATAGATCAATATACAAAATCATCTCATATGAAGACTTCAATTGTACAAAGCAAATTTATAAAATCTACTTCAAACATATAAAACACTGGAACAATATATATTGACAAATATCGGCCAAGCTTAATCATGTGTTTATATATTGCATACATTTACATATTTGCAAGATATTGTTACGAATATATGTATGTATTTTGCACATATGTGTACAATTTGAACATATGTTCTTTCCAAGTACGAAGTACATTATGAGTGTGTCACTAATACTTGTGTCATACGTGATTTTAAGGTATAAAAGTATGGCAGTTGATAGGTCTCACTACATCTCTAAACAGTGTTCAAACCTTAAAATCCATATGTACACATTAAATACACATGTATGCATACACTCATTTACATACAACCTACCTTGTATGTTTGTGAAATACACATACTGAATTATGTTACAAGTCTATATTTCAAACATAGAGAGGACCATACATGTGCTCATAATGTACATATACAAGTAAATACAATGGGAATCTCAGATAATAGATGAATTTAATAATAACAATATCTTTGCCATATAAAAAACACGAGGACTGACTCACCATGCCTGTGTCACCCTCCTGATCTCTTCGAGCTAAAACTGTGCAAATGTAGAAATGACCCCCCCCCCTCTCTCTCTCTCTCTCTCTCTCTCTCTCTCTCTCTCTCTCTCTCTCTCTCTCTCTCTCTCTCTCTCTCCTTATTGTCACCTGTTGCTTTCTACCCTCTGTTACACCTGGTTGTGGAGGCAGAGTCATCAGGCGTTTCTCTCTTGATGGTTCAGTCTGACTTTGTCCTGTTCTAAATTCCCTAAAGCCCAATAAAGGTCACTGTTTTTGACATTTCACTTCAACACATGTGGCAGCCTTAAATGTAAAAAAGGTACAGTGTGTAGATTTCACCACCAGTTATCAAGGATGTTTCTTTTTATTGACATTTAGATACAAATTCTCTCTGCTTTACATTTATATTTGAATATATAAGCATTATTCATACAGCCACGTAATCCTAAACTGAATAATTCATGTTGTGGTCAGACTACGCCACCTCCTGGGGAAACTTAAACGTGGTGTATTTTCACTGACAGCAGCATTTTCCAGGTTTATAGAGGCATTGAAGGCAGTCATTTAAGATTCACGCCTGTTCGAGATCAATGTCAACAATATCAATGAATACTATTTAAACTTATTCTGTTAAGGTGCAGCTGGTGCGTGTCCATCAGAGGAGGAGTATACATTTGAAAACTGACTATGGAGCAGAGCGCCTCCTGTTGGTGTGGTCGCAAAGAACAGCTGAGTGAGTAATTTTATTTTTCCTCAACTTTTCTCTGCCCTTCTTTTAAATAGATATTCAAATACAAATCTATAGCATCAAATTCTAATCCATTCAGTTAAGAATGGAGGAAAATATAAGGTGAAATAAACAGTGTGATTTCAATGTTACTTTAAAATTAACAATCAGTACAAAACCTGCCAAGATCAACACAAACATTTGGTTTAAACATTTAATGAGTGACACACCAAATGCAATGTATTAAAATGTGTAAACTTTATTCTTATAAAAGTGCCCAAATAAGTCAAACCACAGATAATACAAAGGAAACATTTTCAGCATGATAAAGTATATTATATAATGTATGAAAAAAATACAATATTTACTTATCTATAAACAAGGTGAAAATGATGATTCATTCAAATAATTCACAAATGTAATGTCAATTGTCTCTCAGAGCTGATTCATAACATGATGTGAGGAAGCCAAGAGAATATAATGATGATAATGATTATGATTCATACAAGCTGCAGATGTGCCAGATGTGTAAATAACATGCAGCTTTAAGTTCAGTCACTTCTGCATCCTACATTCTTTGTTTTGATGTGTTGTTTACATTAATCGTCCTCGTAGATTGTCACTGGCTCCTCGGTTCGCAGCGCCATGTCGGTGCAGAGGGACTCTTCCTCATTGTCAATATCATCATCATCTTCATCCATCTCGTTGGTGACGTATGAACCTTTCTGTCTGCACAGGCACCACATCATCACAGCTATGGAACAGATCAGGGCCAGGCACACTGCAGCCACAACTCCTGCAGGGGAGAGAACACGTGTGATACAAGACATGATGATAATAATAATAATAATAATAATAATAATAATAATAATAATGATAATGATAATGATAATAATAATAATAATAATAATAAAAGTTATAATCTCACCTCCAATAATGGCTGCAAGATCTCCATCTCCATCAGGGTGGATGTCTGTGGAGACAAACATTGAATTTGAGGGAAATAATTAATTAATTCAAGATGATTTTTCAAGATGATGATCTCTCAAACAAATCAATAAACAAATAAACATTTGAATTTTCCTCAAGTCAATGGGAGAATGGGTGTGAATTGGATGCAAGTCACTTTTATTCTCACTATTTATAAAGTACCTATACAGAGATGCTGAAAACAAATTAATTTGATGTACTATTATTATTCATTTTTTATAAGAATTTTGAAGCACAGGGTAATACAATATTTTAAATGCAATGGAAAAATACAATTTATATACAGGAAATCAAGAAAGTAAAACTCAAATATTGTCAAATTATATCTTGGTCTATTATCAGTGCCATTCTCTAAAATTTCAAACAAATAAAAAATGGAATTTTTTAATAATGAAAAGTAACTAAAACTTTAGTTAACAGAACCTGAAAATATTAAACAAGTTTGCAATCTGCCTCTAAAAAGTGCAATGAATGGAGCATTGCTGTGGCAGTTGGGTGATAACGGGTAAAGAGCAGGTTGTCCACCACTGAGATAGTCGGCTGTTTGATCCCTGTGTCCTTAAGTATGTGAGAGAGTGTTGGGCACAATGTCACGTGTTGAACTACACACACACACACACACACACATACAGATGTACAGCTATAGTTGGCCCCTCTCTGGCCCTGCTGTGACAACGAGGGCCGGCAAGTATCAGTGTGTTGGCCTTTATCTCCACGGTGACAGACCCTGGAGGCGTCACAGTCGCTCCTTCGCATGCATGCTCCTCTCTGACTCCACACTGATAAGACACTCCCCGCTCAACACACACACACACACACACACACACACACACACACACACACACACACATACACACATACACAAACACACACATGTACGCATACACTTCAGCTGTCCCAAATATACTCTCTGTCATCACATGTTGATGATGATGAAAAGGACAAATCTTAGTAAACACTGTTGACTTTGTCTGCCCCATAAAAAGAATCAGAATCGCTGCATAATTCCCTGAAGGGCCGACGTCCTGTGACCTCTGCTGTGCGCCCTCTAGTGGAATATTTCACACTGGCACACAGCGACAACTCAACAAAAATGTCCATACCCAAAATCTTGGGGATGAGGTCCAAAGAAGGGGTGTGCGTTTCCTCCGACCTTTGACCCCCAGGGGCTGGCGTCGAGTACGTGCTCATTCTGACATGAATCTGGGAACAGAACGGTGTGGAACAGTGAAATATCCAGGGATCATCCTCTGGGCACTATGAATTTGATAAGATAAACACTGATGAGTTTTATGGGCAGGGTCGGTGCCTCCATTTTTTTTACACAAGCGTCACCACAACACCAGACTTGATCAGAGGGGTCACTTTAATAGGAACCCTGCAGCTCACAGCTGCACAGTAACATACTCAAATACAAACATTATTAAATGAATACTTTCATTCCTAGGATTGCATTGAAGTTAGCTGTATCCCTTGAATTAAGCAGACATGACTCATTACCTAATGTAGCTGCAGTATAAACAACTGTATGTGACAGATGATGTTTAAAGGACCCTGGTCTGCAAAAGTCAGATATCTCAAATCATAACAAATAAAACAAAAACATGAGAAAGGTTGAGAAAAATCAAACTCACCACCTCCGAGAATGTTCAGACAGTTCCTTATTCACCAGGAAGAACATCAAGATGAAGAGGAAGCATGTTCTCATACACACACACACACACACACAGATGGGTGTGGTGTCAGTCCCCCGGGTTCAGACCCGTTCCCCAGCCGGCCAATGGAGCTGCTTGACTCCACCTCTGTGATGTTAAACAGGCTGCAGATGTCTGAAACTGTGCAGCTGCTAACACCTCTTACATCATATGTGCTGTGCAACACACACACACACACACACACGCACACGCACACGCACACACTCACACACATACACACACACACACACACACACACACACACACACACAAATAAATATGCGTGTGTGAGCACATTAACTTTTGTTGCCTTTCTGTCATAGTTATTGTTACACATGGTTCTGTTTTGGTGTTTTGCTGTGTTGTTCTGAAAATGCTGCTTAAGTGATGAGGTCATTGTTTTTAGTTCAATACAGGGGAATTATGCTTGGGTTAAGTTTCTTATTTTCTACATACAAATGTGAAATATATATATATATATACATATTAAACCTAACACCAATTGAAACAACTTAATAAATTGGCTTATATGTCCAACAAAACTTCTGACATTGGGACATACATTGTATATATGTTATACTATATTTCATGTCTGTGTCCCATTGTCAATCAAGGAGCAAGAAAATGGGAAACAACATGAAAAGACAAAAAGTAATTTTGTTTATATCAGATTTGAGTATCCAACTTGGCCTTGTATTGTTCAGGCTTAACAGACAAAACTGTTACCATGGCGACAGCAGTGATGAGGATGCCTGTGGCCAATAGGCATGACTTCTTAGATACAAACTTTTGTTGTTACCATGACAGCAGGGAGCGACAGAAACAAAACACTGATCTTTCATGATGGGCTGTTTTACATTCTGTGAGAAAACCTTTGACTCTGATACTTTCTCATTGGTCTAAATTCTGTCTGTGCACTGGAGAACGTTACAGTGGAGGAAAGTATGGAAGAGGGGAGCTGTTGACACATGTTTATCTGGTGTTGTGATGAGAGTTTAATCGTGCATGTTCAGTGCTGTAATTACTTTTTTTTAATGATTTATGTATTAATCCTTAGACCATTAGAAGCATGTTAGCGAACCAATCATAGCCTATGTTTAATTTTGTTGATCACTGTAAAAATATGGCTGTCTCTTCAAAGTCTACACACTGCACCTTTACACATATTCTACATTGGTTATTTGACATTACATAAACAGTGACTGTGTGGAGTCAGATCTTTATTGACTTTGATTGAGCATCAGCTCCGTGGCACAAAGACAATCTCACAGTGATACATCCAAAGCTCTGTAACTCATTTCAAACATCCAGTCGACGGTAACCACAACAAACAACAAACCACAAACAAACTGCAGACTTCCCAAAGATTCTCCCACCTGCATCACTGTTCTTTACTCGCCTCCTTTCATTTCAACATCTCAACTGACCAAGGAATAGAAAAGACAAAAATAGTTCCACCATTTATTGATTATTATTTGTATGTCAAATGAATTTTTTCTCCAAAATGAAGTTGGTTTCCAAACTCAAGTAACAGAAAAGAAAGAGAAAAAACAGCCATTAAATGTTTCACCACTGACAGTAATAACTAACATTTTTAAAATCTCTAAACACTGATGTGCAGCATTTTTAAAATATACAATACTGATCTGATGTCATTAGATATGCGGTTAACTATAGTAAGATTTCCACTCATTTGATTTATTTGTCAACTTTCTTAGGAGTTAGCTTCACCAGAATCTTGACTATCGAGATATTAAAAGAGTAGAAAATAGATTGATGTGCAAAACATGGTCCGTTTCAGCTCATATTAAAGGTACAGTGTGTAGGTTTAGTGACATCTAGTGGTGAAGTTGCAGCTGAGCATCCCTCACCTCACACTTCCCTTCCAAGCTCAGTATGTTTTTAGTGTGTCCATTCTTAAAAACATGGCCGCCTCCGTAATGAGGCTCTGCTGTAAAGTATAAATATGAAGGCTTATTCTACAGTAATGAAAATATTAAGTCATACATTTTGATTACTTCTTTTTGTGCTGATCAAATGGGCATCATTTCACCTCAGTCTTACACACTGCACCTTTTACTCTTCTCCAGCCAGCAGCCAAATCCTGTCTAACCATTGGCTGCTGGTTGGATGGGCGATTTCCCACCATGCATTGCTCTCGGGGCACACAAAAGGCCGCACGTTGCTGGGCTTCAGCTTCTTGTATTCTCTCCTCCGGCTCCCCCTCTCATCTCCGTCCTCGCTCGTCCCTTCTTTACTCGTCCTCGTGCTCAAAGAACTCATGGCAACAGACGGTAACCATGGAGATGTACGTCATGAACTCCTGGAAGTTGCACTCGCCGTCGCCGTCGGTGTCCAGGCTCTCCATCAGGCTGTCCAGCTCGGCCTGGTCTTTCACATGCTGCGGTGGGAGAGGGGAGGGGGGAGGAGGGGGTGGGGGTGGGGGGCAGGGGACGGGTTCAGATCAGGACAAATCCAAAGACTGACAGGGAAATGTAACATTCAAAGAAACAAATGAAATGTACAGTTTTACCTGCAAATATCTCAGTTCATAAATATAACACTACCCCGAAAATATTTATGAACTCTAAAAGTATTGGCTCCAAATGAATATATATATTTCTACAGAAAAACAAAAACAAAAATATATGTATACATTTTAATTCACATTTATTTTAATTTTCAGTTATTTCAAAATGTATAGTTTAAATGCATTATTGATAGAATAAATATACTTTTTTGAATTCTAAACTAATATGAAAAATGTATCATAATACATTTCAGTCATATTTTAAATTGATTGTATTACTGTAGTACCTTTCTTTATTTCTTATACTCTCCTTTTAATTTACTTTATCAACCTCTTCTGTCAAAATATGACACATATGTAGAGTATAAAATGGGATCAATTATATCACTCTTTAAGAGTATAACATACTGTGTATAAAACTTAAACAAATGTGGATAATTTGATAAATGGCCTGAATATATACTATGTATGAAATACATATATGTAACATAGACATCATCAGGTACTTTGCTGATACATTAACAACCATATGAGAACATAAGTCAATATATGTAATTGCTCCAAAGTCTATGAGTAAATGTTTTATATTGTTAAAAGCTGTGAATCCAATACAAAGACAGATCTCACTTTAGTGTTTGAAAATCCCTCAAACAACAAAACTGACTCCCGGCTCATACAAAGCCACAGATGAGTGTTTGTCTCACCGCCATCAGAGCCGGCAGCTCGTCGTGCAGCAGCTCCTTCAGCTCGCTCTTCTTCAGTTTGTGTTTGTCTCCCTCTTTCTCCGAATACTTCCGAAACACCACGATCATGGTGGCCATGGAGCTCTCCAGATCCGTCATTGTCATCTGCCCTGTTTTCTTTCCCTTCACATGAAAATGGATCAAAACAAGTAATTGCTCAATATCTGGTGGTAATATCATAGTAATAATAATTATCGTCCAAAATAATGAATGTTTTTATTCAGCCATATATAAATTGCTGATACATATAAAAAAGTATCAAGTTCACCTGGTTCTAAAGTTCATATCAAATGCCAATCAGAGCCAAGCTGATGAAAAGCTGCATAAATCATTTTAAACTGCTGAGACGAAGTATCTGAAGTAGAAACAGGCTGGTGACCTTACCTCGGGGTGAGTGTGGGTCGGAATGAGTGTGTGTGTGTGTGTGTGTGTGTGCGTGTGTGTGTGTGTGT
>JAFBJT010108615.1:134900-149890 GCA_016785325.1 Chascanopsetta lugubris
GGGGGGGGGGGGGGGGGGGGGGGGGGGGGGGGGGGGGTGTTGTGGACAGTGGAGGACTCAGGTCAGCTGCTCTGTCAGTCACACTGCTGACCAATCATCTGTGTCCACCTCCTCTCACTCCACTGCTGCCACACACCATCACTCACCAACGCCTCATCATCGCATCAGAAAGGAGCCTTTAATAATGTGAGACACAATCCTTATGAATGTGCCTCTTTAAGTTCACATTAAAGGTACAGTGTGTCAGATTCAGTGACATCTTACCAGTGAAAAGTTATTTTAGAGGTTTTCCATTTTTCCATTTTAGCTGATTGCTACTGAAACAAAATGTTTTTTTTCTCTTGTAGGTATTGCACGATAAAAATATCAGTATAATTATATTAACACTGGAAATATTTTCACAGAAATCGTACACACTGGACCTTTAATCAAAAACTGACAAGTATAGTGTCATTCATATTTATAAATTTAATTCCACATTTTCATAGTACATATTGCCCCTCTAAAATTCAAATCTTGAAACCTTTCTGTGTTATCGAGACACGGGGAACTCTTTAGCGCTGCGGATAGAAGGTACAGTGTGTAGGGTGTAGTGGCATCTGGTGGTGAAGTTGGATGTTGCAGTTGAATACCCATACCTCACCCGCCTTTTCATATCTATAAAACTCCAAAAAAAATTGTTTAGTTTGGGCTCCTCTAATGATTATTCATATCAGTCTATCTCAAATCTTACACACTGGACCTTTAACAACTTAAAGGTTGAGTGGCAGCACATTGACAGAAACCTTGCTGAGTCTCACTTCAGCTAATTGAGGCACAATAACGTGGACATACACGCTTGGATTTGTCCCCTGAGTGTAAATCACACTGTATATAATCCATCTGTGTCCCCTGTCTAACGGACCTGGCTCCTCTCCCTGCGTTACAGCCTCTGCCGGCCCACAAAGGCCCGTTTCACAGGAAGTGGATGGTGGCGCATGTTAATGAAGACAGTCTTGTTGTCCAGACGTGTGCCCTCTGCTGCCTCCACCAAAGCGGGCCCTCATTCAAATGCAACAGAGCCAGGCTCTTTGCTGTAAACAAACTTATCGCACTCTCATCTAGAAAAATAGAATAGATGAAGTACGATGTCAATTTGCTTTGACTTCTTACAATAAATTCAGCTTTTTGAGGTGTCGGTGCCTCAGAATTAATATGTATATATATATATATATATATATATATATATATTTATATATATATAGAGACAGAGTTATGTTATGAGTCAATAAGCTCCACAATGTACTAAATTCCCCAGATTACTTCCTCCGGTGCCCACTGTGACCTCTGACCCCCGTCCACTCTCTGTATGTTCAGTCTGAAGAACAGAGGCGTCCATGACATGATAAACTGTTTCATTGTTGGCTGATAAACACTCTGCTCACGCGGCTCATTACTGACTGTTCCATTGTTCCCTGTGAACACTGAAACTCTGTGCAGGGGAGGTGACAGGCCCACATCCACTGACACACAGCTGGACGAGAGAGCATCATTTCTCATCTCTCTCTCTCTCTCTCTCTCTCTCTCTCTCTCTCTCTCTGGTATAGTTCAATCATCTAGCTTTACTTACATTATGTTGAATGAAAAGTTATAGAAATTGATAGAATGAAAAAACAACAATAATAATTAGAAAAATAAAATAGAAAACAAAAGACAATTAAAAACAATTGTAAAAATGATCAATGTTTACCTATGAAAATGTAAATAATCCTAATCATTATTTATGGATTATATATTTATATAATATAAATTATATATTTTAGAATCTTGTGGAAAAATACAAATTTTAATTGTACTTTTTTTATCTCTAAAATAAAACTCAGCCAGTTATGATATGTCAGATAAGGATAAAGTGAATAACTTAATGAAAAAACAGTTATACTCAGGACATGTATATTATTATAATATTTATAAATTCCCTTCAAGTTATACATTACAATTATTAATTTTATTTGTATTGTTTTTTATCACTACCATAATAATTCAGGATTTAATTTAATGTAATTTGATTTAATTCAATTTATTTTACTTTACTTCATTTTATTTTATTTTATTCTTCTACCAAACACCATTAATAATCTACCACGGTCATTTATCGCCCTCCTGTTGTTCATTATAATGGAGGGAGATTTTTTTTTTAGCCAGTTTATGAGAATTTTGCACAAAAGTGGGTATTTACCCCTTCTGGCGGTTAGTCCTTTGGTACTGCATGTGTATTACTTAATATCAACCACCAGATGGGGACAAATGGACCTCTTGAAAGCACTGGAATCCCTTTGCCGTCATCTCATGGTTACCTTTTAGTACTGTTTGTACATGCACATGCAGCACCAACGGAGAAACCGCCTTGTTTTTGTCAAATATTTTAATGTTTAATCATTTTTATTAACATTATTTTTTATTCTGGTAAAACGTTTTTATATCATTTATTACAAGCAAGTTTATAATTTAAGTCAAGATTTAGTTTATCCAGTTATCCAGTTTATCACCAACAGCATAGAATCACTACCCAGAAACGTTTTACATCTCCATATTTCACTGTGACCCTCATTTTGTCCTCTCTTGTGTCTCTTTCAGCATATTTGTTCCCTGGAGACGGCGTCCTCAAACGCCCCGGGCCTCTCCAGAGCCCGCCAGGTTTCTGGAACCCTGCTGTCACCGTGGCAACCGGTCATTACCTCCTGCTGGACTGGAGAAGGTCTGCCAGGCCACTGAGTCACCACCTGGCATCCCAGCTAAGTCTGAGATTAACACACACACACACACACACACACACACACACACACACACACACACACACACACACACACACACACACACACACACACACACACACACACACGCAAACAGAAAGGGAGAGAGAAAGTTTCTGGTGTTTTGGTTTCTTTTTTGTGTGTGTCAATTCTAAATTTCTTTTTATGTGGCTAAAGTAAAACATGACCTTTGACCTTTCATCCTCATTATTAATTTTTGGTATTTCAAAGTTTCAATCTCCTCAAGCAGAGAAAACATAAAACACATTTAAATGATAGAATAATAAAAACCTTGTCATAATATTTCATGACCACCAGATGGGGTTTATTTTAGAATGCTCTGATTGTGAAGCAACTTCATCCAATATTAATAATCGTAGAGATTAATGAATGTCTGTAAAAGAAAAACGACAGTCCTCAGGCTTCCAAACTCTTGATTGAGTTTTCATGTGTTTATCAAACTAGTGACAACAATCACTTGGATGAGTGTGAAGGTTACTAGAGTGTCTGTTGTAGTTCTGTCGTTTTGCCTGAAGGGAGCAGTATTCGAACATGCTTCCATCATTATGCACAGGTTTAACATACCAGAAACGTCTAATTTTGTGCATCTTAATAGCAACATATTAATTTCTAATAGTAAACAGCCTAGTATTATGGTGGTACAACATGGCGGCCCCCCGGCTCCTGATGTAAACACTGGGCTCATTCTAGATGAATGAAAACATACATACACACAGGTGATTTGACTTTCATTAAAACTCCAGTAAAATAAGTATGACTATTATAATGGAAAACGTCTCACTGTAAATGTACATACTGGACCTTTAAACAGTTAACACATTGAACTGGGGTCCAACGACACCAGTCGAGGCAGTTAGAGATAGAACACGAGTTTCTTGACGTGAATACTTGTGTGTTCATTCACATATCTGAATGACTGCTGATGTCAGCGCTCATGCTGTCTCACTTAGTCCTTACGTCTCACTAACCCTCCATCCTGGCGGCGGCCATGACACTGACCACAGAGCTGTTGGCACGGCGCCAGGTGGAGACACGGTGCCCGTCCTGGCCAGTGTCTCCCTCAGCTGGGTTACTCCCTGGCAGAGCAGGCCTTCGTCTGGCCCATGATCACACAGTAATCTGGACCGATCCTCAGTGTGTCATCCAGGCCCCTGTCCCATCTGGCCCGTTGGCTGGTTCACAGGGCGGCGGCGGACAAACGGCCGTTAAACGTTGCTCACACGGAGGCGTGTGAAGGGTCCTGACTGAGTGTTACTCAGAGTTATGGCTGTAATCCAGCTGCTGGGCTGATTTGTTGAGGTCGTGTGTTGTTGCCCGGGATCCAGAGGAGATGATTTTCTGTCTCCCTGACTCGTTTTTACTGTGGCTACAAAACAACAGTCACCCTGGCGAGCTGTTAAATCTCCACCAGAGACACGCCGACTGAGTTAAAGGTGCGTTGTGTCAGAGTAAGGTGACACAAAAATCAATATTTGATAACAGGAATAGAGAAGAAAATAATTATAGTGACGTGTAGACACTGTGCCACAGAATCCTTCACACTGCACCTTTAAAACCTCCGTTGGAGCTGACCTAAATTCAGTAAAACAACCTGATGCAGTGAATGTAATCACCTCAAAGTGCACAAAGTCATTATTTGACATTATCGTCATTTCAAGAAACTTTTTGGGGTTAATTAGTTTGTATCCACGAGCTTTCAGAGAACTGTGGGATTAGGATTATACTGATTGTAGCCCGGTGTTTGCACGACACTGTGAAGTGGACAATCAATTTGTATTTATGCAGGTTTTATACATTTTTTAAAATGTTCAAAAACGCTTCTATATAGACAATGATGGACTCTATATTTTTTTGAATTATACGTTGCTTTTTATTGCAGTGGCCCTGAGCTCAGCATCTCCAGATTGGCCATCTCATGTCGCATCTCACCCTCTCTAATCCCATAATCCTCTCCTGCCTCCACTCTCACACCACCCTCACCCATTCCCGATCGGATTATAGGCTCCAGGATCAGATCAGGGCACTCTGTCCTACACACACACACACACACACACACACACACACACACACACACACACACACACACACACACACACACACACACACACACACACACACACACACACCTGATGGCCCACATACTATATAGCAGCCAAACTGATGGGGAGTGTCAGACAATAAATAGGTTTACAGACTGAAGTCAACAGACAGTGGAGTGACTGAAGGTCAGTGATGAATCACCACCAGCAACAACAAGTCGGGCAGCCATGTTCATTTTAAGCTGTTTAGTCTCACACTGATCTTTTAAACCTTAGTTTTCTCCCAAAGCGCCACGCTGGACTTTTTCAAAAACAGGATCAGTGTGCCTCGAGAGCTTCCTCTCGTAACTTGATCATTTATGTTTTGAAATGTTTACTGAATTGAAGGACATATATATTGAATGAGCTGATTCAGCAAAATAAGACTGATGGAAATGATTTCACTTTGTTAAAAATTTATAGATAGAGCATTCATATTTGAATTAGATTAGATTCTTTGCACAAGCATTAGAGTGTTGGCTAAAAAAACATATGTAGCCTACAAGATATTTCTGCACCCCCCCCCCCTCCTCCACCATAGCTTTTATAGGCCCCTCCCTGGTCATCTCATCTCACTGTGGACAGGTGTGATTCTGTTCAGCAGCACTGACTCAAGACAAGAGAATAATCAAATAGGAAAACATTTTCAATAAACCAGTGGAGTGTTTTTGTAAATGTGTCTGCTGGCGCCCCTCTCTCAGCATATTCTTAAGCATATTGTTGTATAATCTAAAAGCTGCTTTTCTAAGATGATCATATAGATTTTTATCGCATTTGTGATTTAACATCACAACTTTATTCATGGATGCTGAAACGAGACGCGGGTCAATTTAAGCCACAGAAGATTTAGGCAAATTCATTTACATTTATATTGGCCTGATATCACCTGAATGCACCGAAGTGTTTTCATTACTTTTGAAGGGGAAATTTACCCTCTAGATGTCTCTTAATCCTACATACTAAACCTTTAAAGCGCTTGTGAGCGGTTTAGATGTATTAGTTTGGACCATGTTATGAATTCCATGACTAACTTCCATTCTATTAATCTGTACGATTGTGATGTAAATCCTCACAAAGGCAGAAACTGTTTAAAAGTGAAGTCGCTGCTCACGCCCCAAACTTCACACGCTCTCATCCCCTCATTGTCCATCTAACGCTCGCAGGCTCACAGCAGCCGCCTTTAGCTCATTAGCTGGTTAATTAAATGAATCAGATCACAGACAGTTCTCACAGCTGGTGGAAGTCGAGGCCGCAGAGGAAGGAAGCGCCATGTTCGGAAGCAGCATGCGCCGCCTCGGCCCTGATTGATCTGACCTCATCCCACATGAGGCTCTCAGACCTGCGTTTGTCTGAGCCGAGTCAGCGCTTCTCGTTACGTCCCAGTGAGTCAGGGAGGCAAGACGAGGATTCTTGGTTGTTATGGTAACAGAAAAGCTCCGGGCCGGAAATGATGGACTCACCTCAGGTGGATGAACAGGAAGCAAAGTGCACTTACAGGACGGATGGACGGAGCCTTAGAATTTAACAAAACACAGCGACATTTCTAAATACACGATATTTCACAAAACACCACAAAATACTATGTACTAAGGAACAACATGTAGACTGTCATGTTTAGACAATGAAGAATTATTGCATATTATATCTTTAAATTGGCTACAACTTCAACTAAAAAAACAAAGATACAGAAATGAACATGAATATATCTAAAATCAATTTGTACGACACAGACACAGACACGGTCCCATCTCAGTCATCTAAAAGAGAGAGGGACTTCCTGCAGCAGCAAAGACGTCGCCCCACTGTGTGTTTCCCCCACTGTGGTGAACCTGCAGTGTGACCCACACCCACACGGGGTTAATCTCCCCGACTACAACAACATATGGTGGTGATGCTAAGCTCAGCCCCCTTCTGGTGGCACACTGACGGCCCAGCTCCAACTGTCAGAGGTCCACGTGTCGCCGCCCAAACTCCTGCTTTGGAGGGCGTCTAATTTCTAATTACATAACCCATTGATACAGAGTTCAACTTTTTAAAGGTGCGTCAAGCAACTTTTTTTGTTCGATATTACTTTTGAATTCCAATGAGTAAACCATAGTTTTCTGTTTATGCAGAGATGCAGATCTTGGACCACTAATTACATAATGTTTATTTGTTTTCATCCGATTAAACAGTTAATTGAAATAATTAAAGTGATGATTAATTTTGAAACCAGTCATTAATTGCAGTTAATACAAATGCCGCCATCTTGGTCTGGGGCCGGAGAGATTGGGGTGTAGAGCTTTGATATCTACACACCATCATTGTTAGCAACAGACCAATCATGTGTCAGCCTCAGCTGTCAATCACGGCAGCTCCGCCCCCCTTTTTGTGACATGTTACTCCTCCTGTCCCGGGCCCATGTCTCTCTTCATCTCCTCTCCATCTTCGGGAGCTGCGATTTCCATTTCACACGCAAGATTTCAAAGCCGGGCCGTCGCTGAGCCAATCAAGTCGTGTATAATCTGGCCGATACTCATTCATAATGAGTGCTCACGTGTCCGTTTCAAGTCGGCGCCGCAGGGGCCCTCTGAATACATCAGAGGAGAACAGAGGGCACTTCCTGTTATTGAGAGGTCGCTGGTGCCGTCACGTCCTTGGGTGAATCCATCCTCCGTCGTCTGGCGTCGTTCTTAGAAGGGTTTTATTGCTCGAATCCCAAGCTTCTGCCCACTAACTCAATTCTTTGATGTGGCCGGGAGACCATGTGAAGTCTAATTAGCGCTATCAGATTTCACTTCCTGGAAGGACAAGCTGAGTTCATCCAGTTTGACATTTATGGTGCTTGTTTATTCTCTGCCAGTGAAGTTCAAAGTCAATATTCAACATTAATATTTACAAGCCGTATTAAATGTACCGTTTATAAACGGCACCATGTAAACATCCTTGTAAGAGTGAGACCGTTAGTCGCTTCAGGCGCAGGTCCTCTCCATGGAGGCAGCCATGTTGCATGGTTGTAGAATAGCCAAGTAAACATGGCTCCAATTTAACTGAAGCAGAGAAACTAAAGCTGGCAATATACAATTTATTTTAGATTCTGTGTGAATAGACTTAGAAACGTGTATAACACTTAAATATGCAAAACTCAAATAACTGAAATGATATGCACATACACAAACACCCTTGTCTTCCTTACATCACAATTAAATGTGATTTCACTGTGATATATAAATGAGAAATCACAAACCTATTTTTGTGCTCTCCTTCCATGCAGTGGTGCAGCTCAGGTTGCTATGACGAACCCCTGGAGAGAGGGGCCTCATGGAGATCTGGTGTTGGATTGAAGTGGGTTATAGCTGGTTTCATGGATAATGATTTTACAAAGGAGACCCTCCAGAGAGGCTTCAGCTTTCGAGTGCAGAATGATATTACACGGACAGAATGTGTGCGCGTGTGTGTGTCCTGATCGATGGCTGCATGTTGTTTGTGAAGCGGCAGATGAGATCTCCCTGCCTACAGCTGTAAAGTATCTGTTTCCGTGCAGCAGCGATCATCTCAGAACAGAGTGGAATAAACAATCCAAGATAAAGTTCATCTTCCAAACTTAATTTGATTTAAAACCTCTTAAAGGTGCAGTGTGTATAATACATCAGAATAAACATTATAGATAATTACAAAGCCGTGTTAATGCTTCGTGATGTTTATTTTGATTTACACAAATTGTGAAAAAAGATGGAAATTGACAGGACAACAGCACTTTCCAAAAAACTACCATAACTTATCAATTGCATCATGTGCTTTACCCATGATGCATTGCAATTTACAGTAAATGATAACAATGATGTGTATCAATCATGCATTTATGGAATTTGACTCTAAAAAGGTATAAAAAGTATGAAAGTGTTGAAGTGTTAAATGCAGGACTTATTATAGGACAGGATTTATTGATGTATATATTTACTGTTTAACTGAGGAAAATCTTTATTTATAAAAGTATCACTCCATCAGATACTGCTGCTACTCAGGATTAGTCAAGAAACTACTCATAATTAAAGTGCACTTGGGTTATAATTTAGTAAGCCATCAAGTATTTGACCTCAGAGATTTGAGACAATCCTTATTTCCTATCCCACAAAATGAATTTATGTCGATTGAAGCAGCTGCCAAACACCACACATCCATCAAGGAAGAGGAGAAAACATCATTAACCTTTTATTTATGGGCCTGTGTCTGGTCTGAGTGTCCTTCAGCCAAATCCCTCTCTGCTCTTTGCAAGTTTGCAGGATTCAAGTAATCATTTAGTTAGCAGGGATTTGAGGGATTTGGGGACTTAAAGGCCATTCATCAGAAATAGCAATGTGTGTCTTTCTCTGTAGTTCAAACTGCACATCAGTTTCAGATCATGAGCCACAGCCAGTGTCAATAAACAACAGGAAGACATGAGAAACTGAGATTATTCATCTTTTTTTCCTGAATCTGACCTTTAAACCAAACCTCTGGTGCTTTAATGACATGATTTTTTGTTTTCCTCAATGCAAATATTCCAATTTATGATAAGGAATTAACTCTAAGTCCTAAAACTGCTGTGCGGGGACAGAAGTGGCAGCAGGTGTGTGTGTGTATGTGTGTGTGTGTGTGTGTGTGTGTGTGTGTGTGTGTTGCGCCTGAAGATATAGTATAGCTCTAATCCACAGCCCTTTCCAGCTGCTATGAGAAATGATGAATAAGTCGTTTCCTGTGAACAGGTTGAAGGGCCTCGAGTGCGGAGGTGTGGACAGATGGAGGCAGGAGGAGGAGGAGGAGGAGAAGAGAGGATGCAGGGACCTCATGAATTTCATCAAGAGATGAAATTCCAATTATTCATGATTTCCTGCAGCTTTATGTCAAAAATAACTCAGGTGAGTTGAACTACAGCACTTAACAGTTGGATTTTGTGATTTTAAGAAAAGGAAAATGTTTTGTGATGAGGTAAAAGACAGAGACAAGAGACGTAATGTAGTGTTCTTTTTATGGCAGGGCCGGAGGTTGTACACCTTCACGCATCTGTGCCACAGTGATTGATACAATGATCACATCAGGAACCCCAGTGCAGCTCGTGTGGACAATCCGCCATGGAACCACGCGGCAGAACCGCGGCACTGGCTGCTCCACGGCACCCACGCAACCGAGGTGGCTCTCGATTCGGAACCAACAGCTTCTCATGGTAAGCAGCATTTTGACCGGTTATTTACAAACACATGACAATTTATGCTGTAAACAATGACTCGAGAATTTGTTTGTTTATTTTGAGTGGAAATGTCTTCAGATAATATCGACATCTGCCGTTAATAAATACAACAGCCTCAAAATGACCTTTAAGAACCATGCCCAGGGGTTTTGATAGTGAATGAGCAAAACGAAAGCTAAAATAGATAATTATGAAGTAAACCAACGTTAAACCTTATTCATCTGATGGGTGTTCTAAGGCAGCTCTTCATTCCCACAGAATGTATTGCAGTTACCATGCCGCTCCTCCTCAGTATCACTGAAACAAAACTTTGTCTCCTCGATTTCTGGAATTCCAGTATTAGCATTTATGCGGCATAGGAAATGAAAACCAAATTCCTGGTGTTCCTTCCCATAACCAACCTGGCTGACAAGCGAACACTCGGTCATTCTGATGCAAAGTGAGCCGGGCTGATAGCGAGGCTCCTCGGCGAGACGCTGAATAGAAACGGCTCCTTTTCAATTCACCGCAGCTTCTATTCAGGCCGCATGAATGGTCGCGTCCAATCCAGTCTGGGCCTAAAGTGAGAGCTGAACTCTGGGGCAGCAACGGAAAATATCCCACTGTTTGTAAGATGCTGCAGCAACTTGGACCAGGGTTTGTCCACAGACTCTTCTATGTTTCATTATCAGAGAAACGATCCTCCTTATGAATTATTCAACAGAATTAAAGGTGCGGTGCACATGATTTCTGTGGCATTTTTCATTTTCGATTGGCAGGAATTGACAATCAAATATTTATTTTGATGTGTTTATGAGTGTAAGATGACCTGAATATAAAAACAGTTTCATCACCCTTAACAGCTCTTTATGGAAGTCGCCATGTTGCACAACCTAGAATGGACGAATGAAATACTGTCTTAGTGACAATCAAGGCAACTCTACCTTCTTCTACATGCACCTCAACCACTCTGTCACTCAATCCTACACACTGTACCTTTAAATAGGAAGGTCTGGTGGAGATAGGGAGGAGATACAGTATGTTGATACTATTAAGCACAGGATTTTCACATATTCAGGTGAACGGTAACACTGCTGTCTGACTGATATACACAACAAAACCGATTCTCTGGAGGACTGTACCACAGGAGTTCTCAGACAGACCTGGGGACGAGTGCTGGGACTAGTCCATTTCTCCTCAATGTGCCAATTTGTGGAATAAATGAAAACATCAATCTGACCGATTCCACCGGAGGTCTCTTTCATTCCGAGGTGCATGGAAAGGTAAAGAATCCTCTCGCCGGTCCAAGGTGACTCCGGCCCCAGTAAAAGATATTGGAGCCTTTGCTGATGTGCGACAGCCTCATAACCGGCCTCTCAGATATCAATCACAGTCGGGACAGTGCCGAGCGGTGAGGGCAGCGAGATCAATCACATGGCTTCCATTCAGCAAGAGAAGGTGATGGTGTGTTTGATGTTCTCTTGGAGCCAGCAGCCTGAATGCATGCAATGAGAGGAAATTTGAATGAAGACCTATCATGAAAACCCGTCTTAAGAGATTCATTAGGATGATGCATTTTAATTCCAGGCCTCTCCAGCTGTTGTTCTAATTAGCCTCCTTGTTGGAAACTTTGGGTGCAGCCCTTTAATAGCTCCCCCGAGCGTGGCTGTGAGTGCCGTGAGTGTTCCTCTCCACAGCACGTGGAATCTTTCCCTCTGATAGTCCAGATTTTCACATCCTCTCTCAGCTGAGCACATCAAAGCATCGCCTCCATTGAGCTCCGGTCGACTCATCGAGGCCCCGGAGGTCGATGCTCCTCGTCGTCTTCAAATATTTGATTTGATCTTCTGCGTGTGGCGATGGATTTAGTTCATGGGTTCACATTACTTTCTGATCTATACTGGGTCACGCTAACGCATAGATACCTCTCCCCTTAGAATAATAATAATTACAATCATATCTATGATAATATTATGATGATATTATGATCATAATAATGATAATAGTAACAATAATGGTAGTAATAATAATAATAATAATAATAATAATAATAATAATAATAATAATAAAGATAATAATAATAATACATAAGTAAATCAAAAACATACTGGTTCCTTAAATATGCCTCAAAAGGAACATGATGGAGGAGATGTGATTAAACTGGAACCTAACAACAGATATTTACTATTTAAGAATTGCAAGCCTCTACTTTGGTGGTGTCAAACTCATTTTAGTTCAGGGGCCTCACACAGCCCAATTAGATCGCAAGTGGGCCAGACCAGTATAATAACCAGTCATGACATAAATGAGGACTTCCAGGAGGACCCAGGGGAGCTTGGCCCACCCGCACCCGCCCTAGGTGGTTCTGCTGCCGGATACGCTCCACACGTTTCTCCGGTCCCTGGCCTGGTTCTATCAATGTCCTCTCTTACCCTCGTGCTGAAGCAGCCATGGAGATGGGGGTGCGCCATGGGTGGTCACATTTTCAGAGAATGATGACTTCCAGGAAAACCAACTGGAGTTCGGCCCGGCCATACACCCCGGAGGTGAGGCCGCTTCCGGGTACGCTCCACGCATTTCCCCGGTCCACTGCCCGGTTCTCCCGTTGCCGCTCTTACCCTCGTGCTGACGGTGCACTGTCAGAGGGTGGGGGGGGGGGGGGGCGGGGGCCCACGCGCGGGCGCCACCTCTCTTACCCTCGTGCTGAAGCAGCCATGGAGATGGGGGTGCGCCATGGGTGGTCACATTTTCAGAGAATGATGACTTCCAGGAAAACCAACTGGAGTTCGGCCCGGCCATACACCCCGGAGGTGAGGCCGCTTCCGGGTACGCTCCACGCATTTCCCCGGTCCACTGCCCGGTTCTCCCGTTGCCGCTCTTACCCTCGTGCTGACGGTGCACTGTCAGAGGGTGGGGGGGAGGGGGGGTTGCGTGCCAGGACTGGTGACCACAAGTTAAACGTAAAAGCGCATGTGCACATTGGCAACTGCTTGACAGAGTTCTGCGCAACCCCCAGTGGACACATTTGAAATAGCAGTTACTTTTGTTGAAAAATTGCCATTAATTCTTCTCATCTCACTGACCGGGTTGGACCCTCCGGCGGGCCAGTTTTGGCCCGTGGGCCATACGTTTGAGACTCCTGCTCGACTTTCATTTTTTTTCCCTGTTGTTAATAACTTATATAATGCGCTTAAGAAGCAGCAGCCGCGAATACTTTAAATACTTTATTTGGTCTGGGTTTTGCCTCTCAGGCTGTGTATAAGCTGCCCTGCTGGAGAGAGGCGTAACCGGAGTGGCTGAACTGCAGACACGACCATGACTGGGATAAAATGGTGGGGGATTTCATCATAATGTTGATTTATATTGAGCTGTAAAGGTTTCTTTTTTTCTCCAAGCAGCAGCTGCAGAGTTCAAATGCCTCGCCAAACACCCGACTCCGTCAAACACCCGATGCAAAGTAAAGTAACAGAGGTCAGGACCTTTCAGACGTCTCAGTGTGACAGCTGACATTAAACATGCTCCTCTCTGCTGCTGACACACTTCCTCAAACACTTGTTTTTTGGAGCAACACTATGCAACCAAACCCGCTGTTGAATCAAATACTAAAAATATAGCGAGTATTTTCCCTCCTCAATTCCATTCCTCGTCCCGATTTCCTTGAACTCCCTCCAAATCTCACCTGCGGGCAATCTCCTTCGCAACCATTTTCTTGTTTCAGCACCGTCTTTCTTCCTCCTGTCATCTTGGGAGACATCAGCTTCAGAGCGTCGCCCCCCTCTGCTCAGACAGCAGCTTCACAGAGGCGACACATCATTCGAGCCGCTCTTGTGGACGAGATGAAAGTGATGGATCTATAAGACAGATGAAAGCTCTATCCATTCATTTCTTCCAGAAAGAAACTAATCACACCACAGCTGTTTATTGGAAGTATATAGACTGTTTCTTCATTGTATGCTGCTTTTTATGCATTCACCCATTCAACAGTGGCTGGAAGCATCACTTTTTTCAGGTTGCGCATAGATTAGTCCTTACCTTACGTTGAACCTCCATTTTTTTTTTTTTTTTTTTCTTTTTTTTTTGCATTGTGAACACGATACCTCCGAAACGTACCCATGGAATTATGCCACATTTACTTCAAACCTTTTCCTAAATCTAAGAATACACAGATTTGATTTTAGTGGTCAAAGGTCAAAGTTGGTATCAGGTTTCAACAAGGAAGGCAAATCTTAACTTTTCAACATTCACATGCGTGACACAGACAGTCATCCTTCCTTTACTCCATGTGAAGTGTATTTAACAGTGTCACACTGACACAGCAGCCAGGGAGGGGATTTTGCTGGCGGCATTTAATCATCAAACTCCCACTGAACCCAGCCTCATTAACACGAGGGGCGTCCTGCTGCACGAGCCATTTACCCTTCATCTCTGCACAACTGAATTTACAGGGGCTGCTCAGTACACACAGCTAGTCAAACAATGTGGTGACCATTACTTTCTCCAAGGGCAGGTTTATTGTATTTATTTTTTATGCTCTGCTCGAAGATAGCTTGTTTTCATTTCTTGATAATTGAGTTATAAATTCAACCAACGTGGTAAAAGCTGATTTCATTGCCCTTTCAGACAACGCAGTTCTGTTCCTCGCAGCGGATGTAGTTTGTTATACGCTGCAATTTCATGATTAAATCCCTTAATAAAAACGACTGAATACATCTAGAGCAGAGGAAGAACAGCGGAGGGGGAGGAGGAGAAGAGAGTGGGGATGAATTGCTGGTTCTCTCTTTATACCCACTATAATGAAGATAACCATGTTTATCAGACTAACTAAAGGCCTATTAAGTTTTAGTTGTACCAGAATGCCACAGTAGGTTCCCTGACAGGTGAGGAGGGTTGGGGGGGGGGGGGGGGGGGCGCAAT
>JAFBJT010108615.1:157355-176127 GCA_016785325.1 Chascanopsetta lugubris
CCCCCCCCCCCCCCCCCCACACACACACACACACACACACACACACACACACACACAGTGTGTCATGTACTGAACACACCAAAAAAATGAAGCTCCCTTGCTGTTGTGCCAGATTAGCATTTCGGAGCATATGAAGCTCTTGTTTCCTACAGTCATTTGACATGAGGATACCCATCCTATTTCCAACCAAAGCCATATGTTAACTGGTGTGAGTGGGTTTTTGTGATTTTTTAATTGATGTATGAAGACATGGTTTATTTTTTGGATATTCTGGCCAGATGTTAGACAAAAAGCTCTACATTCAACGCTGGAGGATTCTGAATAATTTATATCCTACCTTGCTAATAATAGCTCACTATTTGCTGTGTTTTTCTCTCAGGTTTGACTGAAAACAGGATGCTGGGGATGTGGCTTAATGTTGAAAACACTTCTTCAAAATAAAACTTGTATTGTGAAAATCCAGATCTGAATCACTAATTAAGACGGTCACTGAAAGGCATTCGCGCGGCTGCTGCTACAGCCAGTGTTGCTTTTAATCAAATGAAAATGAAATCATTAGCGGGCAAATGCAAGTGTTCCCGCTGTCACTGCTCCGCCACATCCTGTTGGAATAATAAAGTCCCTAGCGACTAAACATTTTGCAGCAAAACAGTTTACCGGAGCCTCTTTAATCAGATTATTCTTGCCTGCTGACTTCATGTTTTCATGCACAAATTGAAGGATATTGTTCACTAAGATTTGATTTCCACTGCAAATAAACAACTGTAATGTTATTAGATGAAAACTGTGCCTATAATATACTTTTTTTGTGCTCTACCCTGTTTCCGACCATCATCATCGTCAAGTTCTCTCAAAACTTCTGTCTCTTACTCCTTTACTGTTATTGCCTTTTGATTTCCTCTCAGCTGAATTGAATTGTTTCTTCCCTTTTGATCTTTTGCATCCATTTGAAGAATAATATATTTCTGCTCAGCTGGGAGCTCATTTCTTTTCTCAGTGAATCCTTCAAATCTAAAAAAGCAGTGCTATTTATTTTCTGCTGTGGTGCTCTGACCCCTGTTTCTGTTAACTATGTTACTGATGCAGAAAATTAGGCCTCATGCTGCAGTATTGCTTTTGCAGTTGGGTTCATAAAGGAGCACCAGCTAGACGCCTGAATGCAGTTGTGTTTAATATTAGCTGGCAGGCTCTCACCATGACATTTTTTGGTTTTGTTTCCTTTCCAGATGAAAAGCTGCCAATGAGCGAACACTACGATAAGCACCAGCCATGGCTGCCCATCGAATCATCAGAGTAACAAACAACAACCACGTCCTCCCTCGGTGCAAGTCTGAGGGGACACTCATTGACCTTGGCGAAGGAGTCACCGGCGCCAGTCTCGATGATGTCAAAGGTCAGTGTTTCATTCACACGCTGATGGATTCTATTTTGAAATGCCTAAAGATGGAGTACAAAATATTTGGGTGGAATTATTTTGTTCCCCACTCAAAAATTGTATAGTAGCACTGATATTTTAACCAGTGTAACATCACAACATTTTGTGTAGATTAGTCTATGTAGGTTACCGTGTTGCACTACCATGTTTTCATAGTAGCACAGAATGGACAGACTGAATATGCTCTGAGTCTTTAAAATAACTCAGTGCCTCTATATATTCTCGCACATGCTGGGAAGGTAAGGGTGAGGTTATTCAGCTGCAACACGCAAAATCACCATTGGATGTCTCAAAATCCTCTGTACCTGCAGTTAAAAACTGTTAAACAGTTTCAACTCATTCACCACGTAATGTTTACTGAATTCAATCTGCTCTTTTATGTATTTGCATTTCTGTCATAATGAATCAAATCAGCCTCTCTCATTTCTTGGGTCTTCCACTTCGTTGGTTAAAGTACAGCTTTGTTTACATGCTCCATATACGCTAATGAGGTAGACTAAAAATAGGAAATCGTGCAGTTCATCTGCTCGCAGATGTAACTAGTGAGCTGTAAATCTTATAACTGCCTCCAGATGATGCTGATGATAATCTGGTGATGAATAATTATGTGCACTTGTTTGAAATAAGTCCAAACCACAAAACACTTCAAAATCAAGAATGACATAAATCAATTACAAATACTTCAATAAGATTAAATTGTGATTCAATCTATTTTTTTTTTTCCCATTTTCAGTGCCTTCTCCCAGTGCCTTAAGGCTGGACACGTCCTCCTCTTATGGAGCTGCACAAGAAGTGGTTGCCATAAAGGATTACTGTCCCAGCAGCTTCACCACACTGAAATTCTCCAAAGGCGATCACCTCTATGTGCTGGACACATCAGGTGGAGAATGGTGGTATGCTCACAACAACACAGAGATGGGCTACATCCCTGCTGCCTATGTCCAACCGGTCAACTTCAGGAACTCTTCGTTTAGTGACAGTGGGATGATCGACAGTCTAGGGGAGGGCTATGAGGATGGGTCTAAGGAGTTTGGGGGTTTAGGGGAGTGGACAGGAATGGCCCTAAGCCCCTCCCCAATTTACAACAGCCCGTTCTCTGTGACTCCCTATAACTATACATTTGATCAAAACCGCAAAGATCTAAGGAACTCTGCAGACCTTATTCTTTTTGAAGCTTTGGCGTCACCTTCATCTTGCTCCAACTGTAACACTAGCACAATAAATGGTTGCAGTAGCTGCCATGTGAACACAACCACCCCCACCAGCCCAAACCAGGATGTTGTACCTAATCTTCACAGGGATAATCCATTTTTCAGGAGTAAACGTTCTCATAGTTTGTCAGAGCTTTCTGTTCTTCAGGCACAGTCTAATCCAACATTACCCTCTTCAGGATTCTTCACGGGCCTTAAGGCTCCTTCACCAGAGCAGTTCCAGAGCAGGGAGGATTTCAGGACTGCTTGGTTAAACCACAGAAAGCTCGCCAGATCATGTCACGACCTGCAATCCTTGGGCCAAAGTCCTGGGTGGGGTCAGACACAGCCGGTGGAAACCAACATAGTATGCATGTTGGACTGTAACGGAGGCGTTGTTCAGCTTCCAGACACCCAAATCAGCGTGCATATCCCTGAGGGCCACATCAGCAATGGAGACTACCAGCAGATATCCATGAAAGCTTTGCTGGACCCACCACTGGAGCTTAACACTGATCATTGCACCACGGTGAGCCCTGTAGTGGAGATAAAGCTCAGCAACATGGAGACAAAGTCCTTCATCACATTGGAGATGAAGATATCAGTAACAGTGAAGAAAGAGAGCTGTCACACTGCAGAAGTACTTTGTGTTCGGAGTGATTGCAAAGAAGGACCATACATACCCATACCTACCGCTTACATATACAAAGATACAGTCCAGGTGCAGTTGGATAGTCTGGAACCCTGCATGTATTTGGCTGTTGTGGTTCAGTCTCAGTGCCTTAGCCACAACACAACAGTGTGGGACCATGTGCAAAAGAAAGTAACTTTAGGTGTTTATGGACCCAAACACATCCACCCTTCTTTCAAGGCTGTAGTGGCCTTGTTTGGACATGACTGCGCCCCCAAGACCTTGTTGGTAAGTGAAGTGGGCCGGCAGGTGACTTCAACTCCACCTGTTGCCCTTCAGCTATGGGGGAGGCACCAGTATGTGTTGGGATATCCTCAGGACCTCCAGGTGGGATTATACTCCAACATGTCCAACTACCAGGTCAAGGCAAGTGAAGGTGCTGGTATGATTCGGGGATTTCAGGCCAGACTGGGAAAGGTCAGCCGGCTTGTGTACATGATCACATCGCATGACCCCAACAACATCTCAGACTTCACTGTCAGGGTTCAAGTCAAGGATGCCCTCGGTTGTATCATCACCCAGTTCTGTGTACAAACTCCTCAGCCTCCACCCAAGACTGGAGTGAGGATGACAGGACAAAGGAGGTTTTTGAAAAAGAAAGAGGTGGATAAGATCGTCCTCTCACCGCTGGCTGTTACCTCCAAATACCCAAAGTTTCAGGACAGGTGCATTACCAGCGTGAAATTTGGGAAATTGATTAAAACAGTGATAAGACAGCACAAGAGCACTTATTTGTTGGAGTACAAGAAAGGGGATGTTCTTGCTTTGCTTAGTGAGGAGAAAATCAAACTGCGAGGGCAGCTGCGGACCAAAGAGTGGTACATTGGATATTATCAGGGGAAGATGGGGCTTGTCCATGCCAAGAATGTTTTGGTTCTGGGTAAGGTCAAGCCCATTTATTGGTGTGGGCCAGACCTAACAACCACCATGCTGCTGGAGCAGATCCTGAAGCCTTGCAAATTTTTAACATACATTTACGCAACCGTGAGGACAGTTTTAATGGAGAATGTGGGAAACTGGAGAGCGTTTGCAGATGCCCTGGGATACGGGAATTTACCCTTAAATTATTTTTGCCGGACTGAGCTGGACAATGAACCAGAGCGGGTGGCGTCAGTTCTGGAGAAACTCAAGGAGGAGTGTACCAACATGGAGAGCAAGGAGAGGAAGTCCTTCCAGAGGGAACTCATGATGGTAAGAATCGTTTTTTCATTGTTTTATGTGTTAAGTGAGCTTTCAATATTTGGATATGTGTGCCTTTTCAACCTAATTATACATCCTATATTTAACAACCGGTTTAAGATATAGGAATAATCATGTCAACATAAAATGTGTGTTCTCAACCTGCAATTGTGCTCAAATATATAGACTCCATTTTCCTGTATCCTCCCAGTCACATATAGGGTGTTGTGAAACTAACATTCAAAGCATTCATTTCTCACACAAATGTCAAGGGAAAATATGCATAACCAATAGCTCTGCCGCTGCAGCTTAAATGATATATACAGTACATTATGAAGCGAGTGACTTCTATCAGCGTCTCTCAGCTGGTCACAAAATCATTAGCTGAGCCTTGTTGAAGCTGAAAAGAAGAAAATAGTCACTCTGTGCCGGATTTATTATTGGGTTTTTACTAAGATGGCTCTCAGCTTTTTTGTCCGGTTGAACAGTGGGATTGAGAAGGTGACACAGCAGTTAATTTTTTTATCCTGTCAAGTCTCATCCTTTTTCCATGTGTTGTTTACTTAGGAGGGTAATATTTATGCAACGATTGACCCCAACATACATTCCTGTTGACATTATTCTGGTCCTTCCCCAATCATGTATGGAACAATGACAGTTGACTCCCATCCTGTGGGAATCCATGACCCACATTGAGATACCTCAAACTATGACAGCATCAAATATGACACAATGTGAGTCAGGACATGAACCTTGAGATTTGAATCTACATTCTGAAGCAGAGAACAACTTTTGCTAAGCCTGAGGTGGCTCATAGCAGGAACAGCCATCACATGAATAATGAGATGTAGGACTGCAGGAGAAAGGCCTATAAAGGGAACGCAGAGGAATAAAATTAACATCTGGAGTTTGAGGGAAAACAACTCTGTCAAACGGACACACATAGGCCTTGGTGTGTTTTTCTTTTCCAGCAGCACCGGCACCCTGAGGAAAGAAAAATAGTCTTGTGACACATCCCTCGTTAGGTGCTATTACTCAAAAAGTAATTTTTTTCCCTGACTGCTGTTTTTAAAGACAGTTTCAACAAAGCGTGCGCCTCTGTCACAACAACTCTCTCGGTATGGCCACAGGTTCAAACTGGCAGCTACAGGAACAGCTGGGGGTAAAGTGTCTTTCCAAAATGCAGCTGTGAAGATAGATGAGAGTGGTACTTATTTTCTGTTTGCACTGTTACTCAGAACAAACCACAGGCAGGTCCCTCTCCCTCTCTCCCTGTTTTAAGTCATGTGACCTCCCCCATAATCTCTAAAGCTATAGAGGCGTGCTTTTATGTTTCATAAAAGGCTTTTATTCTGGTGACTGTGTACTCCTCCTGCAGATGCACTTTAACCTTCAAACTGCACAAAGACTACTTCTGTTTCGCCCAAAAATGAAACCAGGACAGGCTCAACCAACACCGCAGAGTTGTTAGGAATGTCACTTCAGATTGTTTACTTAATCAGACTTGCATGGGTTATGAGGTTATAAGTCAAACCTTGGCTACAATCTGTAATTTCAGTTTTAAGAGACACATCTCTGTTCTTACAGTGAATCCTTGCATTCGCACCACTTGAGGGTATGATAAGTCATAAGATCCTAATTTTAGAAAAGAGCCCTCTTAGAAAACTGTGGCCTTGTTGTTGTTGGTCCAAAAGATAAATCTATGCTCTCAATTGATTTGCTCACTAAGCAACCAATCTCTGATTAGAAAATCTGCTTCCTATTCACAGTGCTTAGTCACCTTAACATGCAGGCCACTGGATTCAGTGTCCAGAATCTGTAACTCATTCTCCCCTGCAGGAAAATAGTCACTGCTCAGCTTGTTGCTGCATTTCACCGGTTCAAACCATTTTCTGACACTGTGTTC
This sequence comes from Chascanopsetta lugubris, assembly GCA_016785325.1. Taxonomy (NCBI): domain Eukaryota; kingdom Metazoa; phylum Chordata; class Actinopteri; order Pleuronectiformes; family Bothidae; genus Chascanopsetta; species Chascanopsetta lugubris. The sequence continues at coordinate 163,757 of JAFBJT010108615.1, forward strand.
GTGTCTGTGTGCTCTGCGACATCGTCCCCAGCAGTGAATTGTCATCAGACTGCAACAGCGTGTTCCAGTGAGTCACAGCAAATGAACAAATCTTCTCCTCAACAGCAAAACAGCCACACGTTTTATTTAATTCTTACTTGGTCGTAATATGTAAACAGTGAGAACCTTCAATCCTTGATTAACAAACAAAGCACTCGTTGTTTTCTCACAATAATGTGGCTTTTATCTGCTCGACCTAAATCTTATCTACTTAGAACGATGTTAAAAATACGTGCCTAATTCCAGGACAAAGTATAAACATTGTAATCAAAGATTTAATTGGGAAGACGAGTAAATGAAAGACAGGATTGATCACTTTAAAGGAGACAAATTGAGCATTGGATGGGAATCGATAATGGGCGGAGACTGGAGCAAGTCATGGTGCATGAGACTCCAGTTTTTCTCAGCTTCATAGTCTCACCTGTGGTTTGTGTAATGAGAGATGGATGAAGCAAAGGAGCAGATAGAATGGGTGTCTTTAGTGGGTGGGATGTGAGAGCCGAGATAGAAATGGTTCAGACACTCCTATACACACATACATACTGAGGGTAACAAGAGGATGCCTGTGGACCAAAGTGAATTTCCTCACCTCATTACTCTGATTTAATTTGCTTAGACCCGGGTCGTCAGCTGTTTTCTGCTTTGTTTTTAGATAACACCAGCAATACTGCCATTTGACTGCATTTTTAGCCATGAAGACAGCAGCATTTCTCATATCTGCAGCCATTGGCCACAGTGCGGTGCCAGTTCAAATCAGTGACAGAGCCTTTTGGTGACAATGATTGGAGCAGCAAATGTCTGATGCTTACATTTGAGGAATGATAAAGGTGTTAAATAAATAAATGGCATTAAAGATGATGATGCATGTTGCAGCTGAAGACCCCTCACTACACCCTTCCCATTGAACCAGTGGTTGACCAGTGGCTGACTATCATTAAAACTCACATAGTGTTTGTTTTGTCCATTCTGGGCTGTTGGGAAACTTGGTGGTGAAAAATCACAGCCCCCCCCCCCCCCTCCACACTGACAATGCACAATTCACTGTGCATTTAAGTGATTATACATCAATATAAACAAATTGTTACATGAATATTTAAAATCTTGTTCCTGCCAAGAGACTGTTGCCAGTTCCTCCAGCCTGCGACACAGCGATACAACACACTGGTTTGAAATTCAGACAACATGCAATGCTCTGGGACACATTTAAACAGGGTGAAACAAGATTGACAGCTGAAACAGACTCACAACTGGTTAATCAGCAGTATTAGAATGACTTTGACACAGAGGCACCATCCCCTGATTGCAACTATGCAGACTCTGGCTCCACATCACATTAATGGTGCAAGATTGCAGCACTCTGATCCAGGATGAGACTTGAGTTATGTGAGGAAGTGGAAATCTACTGTGCATTCTTATTTGCAGTCTTTAGTTTATGGGGATTTAGGGCCATAATGCCTCTACTTACCCCACTATATAGGTAAAAGTAGAACTTCACACAAATGATACGAGAAAGGCTGAAAGCTGATCTGTCATGGGTAAAAATAAATAGAGGCAAGTTTTTAGGTTAGTGTAGAATCTTAATTCAAGTTCTGCTCAAAGCGAGAGATGCTCCATTTCATCTTCAATGATGCCACTCTCTCTCGGAAGTTCCTCAAATATAAAAAGTAAAGTGTTGCAGCTGAACAAGCACTTTCGGAGTCAGAGCAGCTCGTCACATCTCCCCCTCTCTGCCACACTACGGTCGACAGGTGTTCCCATGTGAAATGAGAGCAGCCATTGATCAGGACTGAGCTGGAGGCCAGGGGGGCATGCGACACCGCCCCAGCAGATCTTTTAACTCTGCAGCTCGAGTTACCAAGGCGGAGGACAAAATGAGAAAGACATCCCTTGTGCTTGTCAGTGGCTGAAAGGCCAGGAGAGTGTCGTTTAATAATAGATCCATGCAGAGAGGCGAGGTGAATCACTCCTGCAGGGGACGTAATCCATCCCCTGCTCGTAGACTCCCATCTAAAACCAAGGCCTTAAACTATAACACTTGACAGAAACAGCATCGCAGTGAGCGGAGTCTACGGCTCGGAAAATTAGACTTCCTCACAAATATACAGCCGCGTGGAGCCTCGTGACAGGCAATCAAAAAACAGCATGTTAATTACGTGATGAATATTTAACAGGCTGGGTGATTTGGCCAACCTGTCTGCAGCAGGGTTACTGGAGCTTGATCAAATAACAAAAGAGCATTTGCAGATGTTTAGGTAGAGGAGGAGAGTCAGAGCTGAGATCATCAAAAAGTGATAAGGACTTTTTATAGGACGCCTTCTTGTCTCTCATTGAGGAGAAAAGCTCGTGGAAAAGCAGAACAGAAGATAGTTAACTATTACAAAGTGTCATCTGACATAAAGGGGATATTTATAGTTTTGACACAGTTACATTTATCAACAGCAGATGGTGGTGCTGTGCAAGAATGTATATTCTCTTATCGAGAACACTTGTATACTGACAGTAAAGGATTAAGTTTTTCAGCTTTCAGATCTGCGTTGACAGTAAAGACCTTGTTGTGATTTTACATTGTAGATTGATAAGATATTAAGCTATTGTTGTTTTGCAGAGAACAACATTAAAATGTTTCCTGGCTGCATCCATTATCCTTAAGAGTTTAAAGCAGGACGGACAGACAGAAGCATGTCTGTTGAATTGGCGATTGTGGACATTGTTGTCTTCCTTTGTTCATGGGTAAGTTGGGCTTTTGAGCTTAATTTGCCTCCCGTCTGCTTTTGTTTCTTCATCACTTAAAAATAAACCCTTTTAATTAACCCAGTTCTTTAAACATGAAGAACCTCGTGTTTAATTCCCCTCCTGAATGTTAATATCGGCTCAAGCCAGCCAGTGCCTTTGTGTATAGATTCTCCCAAGTTGTGGGAATTTTTATTTGTTTGTTTGAAGAGCTGATTTCCTGTCTCCTGGTGGTTCCTTTCAGCTCAGATGTTTCTCCCAAGGAGATTCCACGCTTTGAATTAGTGTAACTCAGGGTGGAGGCACATTCTTGCATATTAATGTAGACCTATTGTATTTTAGATTTGCACAAGGTACATTTATGCTGTGTTACTGTCTCTTCCTTTCCCCCTTTTCTTGTTTTCTACCTGTCACTATCATTATCGACCCTGCTCTCACCTCCCCTATTTCCCATGGAGGTTAAGCTGATTTTGCTGACCGCCGCCTGGTCAGCTGTCAGCTCTGTCTGTCTGTCCGCTTGGGGTGTCCTGCAGGTCGCCACTATCTCATATTTTTCAGACACTTTTGCCTTTAATGGAACAGACGGCACTCTATTTATAGACCACAATCATGTTGTTGGCTAACTTTGTGGAGAGGCGGAAGACGAGGGAGACACCATGATGGTGCTGCTGTACATCCACTTTTTCCCCTTCATGTTTGCATATCAGCATTTTTGGAAAGAAAAATAGCAAGTCGGTGTTATTGTTTAGGAGGTATCATCACTTACTCGGCTCGCTCACTTCCAGCCGTCTTTGTTTGTGTTTCACCTTTTTATCAGAGACTTGTCATAAACACAGATCAGTGCTGACATATGATCATTACGCAGGAAAATCCTGTAATTTGATTTAGCGTGCAAAGAACTCTGCAACTGATTATGTGTCCTTGTGCAAGATGGTGACCCTTCATCTCCATCTGTTGCCACCTGAGCATGCAGTATTCGTCCCAAAGGCACATGACACAATTTGCATGTAAAAATGTTGTCAGTGTTTTATATCACTACATGCATGTGCAAATGTGCAACCCCAGCACCTCTGGCCTTCACATTCAAGCATAACCTTTGTTTTCTTATTGTGTCTTCTGCTTCGAATACCTCCCGATTTGCATTTGAACACATCACCTCTAGTCAGCAGGCGGCTCAAGTGTTTTGATGTGTGTGTGTGTGTGTGTGTGTGTGTGTGTGTGTGTGTGTGTGTGTGTGAGTGCGTGAGAATAGCCTAGCCTGACCAGGGTCTATATTTAGAGAGAAACCTGTGTTTGAAGCCTGGATCAGCATACGGACAACATCATAGTTGAGGGCCAAAGTGCTCGTCAGCCAGGTGGTAGAGAAAGATAGAGACAGACAGGGAGGGGACGGGTGGACAGTGGGAGGTGAATGTGGATGACATACCAGATTGGTGCTTTAAATTCATTCATTACAGGTCTGTGGTGGATGATTCACGTTTGTAGTTGCATTCTTGTTGGGTAATAGATTTGCTTCTCTTATTTGCTTCTTAAACACTGCACCTTTTTGTTTACTTTTCTTTATGATGTCCCAATCATTTTCATTTCAACAATTCAGTCAAATCTTTTGTTTTGTGCAGAGAGAAAGATTTTGACCAACAGTATTTCATTTCAAATACCAGTATTGGAGTATTATTCTGATCGTTGGCTGTGCATAGTTGCTATATATCCTTAACCCTGTGTGACCTGAGATAACCACACAACACATTGTATCATTTTACCATGTTGTCCATTCACAGTAGAGCACTTACTGCCATTTTAGGGCTCTGTGTGTCGGGTAGGGAAATCGAGAGGTGAAGTTGCATGTTGCAGCTGAAAAACTCTCATTCTTTCCTGAAAAACCTATGGTAGACACATAAATTGTTTTATTTGCCTCTTTTCACGATAAAGAGACTCTAACTCAATTTTGCTCGGTAAGATATTGAGTTCTAAGTCTCACCATTCCCATCAGTTATCAGTAATTTATCCCAATGAAATTCACTTAATTTCCTCTGAGATCAGTTTTTTATCTTTCAACTCGTTACAAATGCCGAAGATAAAAACTTGTTCTTATTACAGAGGGAAAAAACAGCCTCATTTACAAAAGAGTACATAAATGTAAGCTTTAACTCCCTCCTGTGATTGGCGGTGTCCCTCAGGCTGCAGCAAACATGTTCTTACTCATCTAACCTGAATAAATCAGGGTTAAAAAGATTCAGAAAACCAGCTGAGTGGAAAATACAATGAAGGCAAGGTTTCCTTTGACTGAACAATAAATAAGTTTGTGTTTGTGTGTGTGGCCTTCCAGAGATAAGATTTTGATTTTGGCGAGCAGGGCTTTAATTTACTGCTGTGTCTGACATCTTTGAACGCACACAAACTTCAAAGTGCTGCACTGTCCTGTGGTGATACATTTCAGGTTCTCCGCAGGGGTCGTTTCTTTGCCGCCAGACCCTGAGAGGCCACTAGGTAACAGACAAGCGTGATGGGAATGCAGCCTTTTGGACGTGCATCCCCCTTTTAAGTGTGACTTAAGTTTGTTAAGCTTCATCGTTTGACCCTCCCATCCATATTCAAATGGTGTTTCAAGTCGCAAACCCAATTTTTATTTGATGTTTTCATGTGAAAACTTGTGTTAATTCATGCTTTCTCTAATCAAGACCTCGTTCCTCTCCTCCGCCTGTCAGGCATTGCTGAAAATGGACTGCCAGGGTCTGGTTGCCAGGTTGGTGCTGGACTTTGTCCTGTTGACCACAGCAGTGGAGGTGGCGTCCAGGTGGAGGGAGCTGGCTGAGAAACTGGCCCGGGTGTCAAGGCAGCAGATGGAAGCGTATGAGGCTCCTCACCGCGACAGGAATGGATTTCTGGACAACGAGGTGAGAGACCAAATCCCATCTGGTGTGTTTGTGTATTCCTGAACCACCTCCTCAACCAAGATCAAACTAACCCGGTACCTCCAGAACTAAAGTCCTCCTCCCTCCCCCCTCAGGCCATGTGGAAGCCTGCCTACGACTTCCTCTTGACGTGGGCCGCCCATGTCGGCGACAGCTACCGCGACGTGATCCAGGAGCTCCACGTGGGCCTGGACAAGATGAGGAACCCCATCACCAAGCGGTGGAAGCACCTCACCGGCACGCTCATCCTCGTCAACTGCCTGGACACGCTCCGTAGCGCCGCCTTCTGCCCCACCGGGTACGGAGACTTTGCCGTCTGAGGATTTTATCGCAGCTGGGGAATTGATTTCCTTTTTTGAGGTATGTGAGGTTTTCACCCTTCAGCTTGTGACGGATGAGTTTCAGTGTTTCTTCGACGTTGACCAATGTGAATGGGACTGAGAATGTGAATGTGGGACAGTTGGACCTAATCATGGATCTGAAACAGACTTGCCACCGGACGTTTTCTGCATTTGAAAAGATGATCTGAATAAGTAGGATCTGCCTCTTTCTATTTTTATGCCTCTTTTATCATTTGCTCTGCTTTATTTTCCTTATGCTCCTCTTCCTTCTACCTCACCCTTTAATGGATTTCTTCATTGTTGATTCATCCTGTCCTTTTTTCTGTCATTTAAGTTTGTTTGATTCCTTTTTCCGTCCTTCTCGTCAGACCTCTGACATCAGAGACCTCAAACACTGCAGTACACAACCAGAAAGACTGTGACCTCTGACCTTTTCATCATCTTATAAAGTTGATCAGACAATTTCCTCTCCATTCCCGATCATCAGTATTTATTACACTGTCACACTGGTGGAGTGTGATAATTTTTTTTATACATAGCTTTCTGACATCCAGAGAAATAATCAAGTCCAGTAAGGACAGAAATCTAGCTTCTTCCTCGTTGGTGAAAGAGACATAGACGAAAAAGGGGAAGTTAACTTAGATAACATCTCATATATGTTTTTCTCCAAACTGGATTCAGGTGTGTTAATCAGTTAATAATTTGAAAATTAGCTTGAGCTGCGTTATCATGTATCCGCGATACTTAATCCAGCGAATTTAGAGCAGGTGCAAGATGGAGTTTGGAACGTTTTGGCTTCATTTCTGGATGATGGCAGGAAGCGGATGTGCATCGTTCATCTTTATCTACATTCCGTGGGATCACACCTGTAGGAATCATCCCATTTCTGGACCATGGATACCCCACTTCTCCTCCCTTTAAAGGTACAATGTGTGGGATCTTTGAAGGATTTACATCATGATACTCAATCAGAATATTTAAAGAAACTTCCAATTATTTTATAACCTTGCAACCACCTTGCCTGTTTATTTTGTCTGAACACAGGTCAGTGATGTCCTTTCATCTCTAGTTCCTGTCCTTCCACATGATCCTGCTGCATGCTGTCCATCCCTCTCCATCCCATCGTCCCTTAACCCTCCCATTATCACCTCCGTCTCTACTGCTCAATATATTATTCTTCCTCTTCGGTTTCCTGTTCACTGGGCCACAGTTCCCTTTTTTATTGAATTTTATGATCCCTGCATGAATACCCGATCAGCTTTTAATGTTACGGATTTTCTATGTTTCTGCGATTCATTTTGAACTTTCTCTTCTGTACATTTCGTGGCCGCTGCTGTGTTCCTGTATCTGTTTCTCATCAACCTTGTCTGGACAGAGAACATGCACAGAGTCTCTATATTTGTACCCGACCCGATGTATCGACACAGTCTTCGTGTTGTTATGACGACTGTGGCGGTTTGTCACTGGTCTGAAATCTGTCTTTGCTGCTCGGAAGAGCTCAATTAAAAGGAAAACTGTAAATCACTGTGGTTATATGTGTCTTCTATGAAATGATTTATGATTTCAAGGTACTATTTGTAGTCTTTTGTGATATCTAGTGTTGAAGTTGCAGCTGAATAACCCTCACCTCCCCTCTTCCTCTCCTCCCAGCATGTAGAGGAGAACCTGTGGTAGCCCCCATTTATCATTCAATCTGACAATATGCTCAGTCCACTCTGGGTAACTGTTAAACCCTGCGGCCTTTGTAAAGAGGATCCACTTCTATCTCATTATAATAAGATACAAGAACAAGAATCTTTATGTTCATGCCACTTTTTGCACTATTGTTTCAAAATGTGTCCCAAATTAAAACTCAGTATGAAAGCAAAGAGCAAAACTACAACAGCAATAACGACAATTACAAATAAAATATAAGTAAATAATACATCTTCATTGTTCATTTGCATTCAGTTTTAAGCATTAAAATCCAAATGAATTAGAATTCAATGTTATTCCTTATCCTTTATAGTAGTCTATACTGTATTTGAATTTGAATGTGTGTGTATATCCATATGTCTGTGTGTATCAACTTGTCCATTTCTGTATTCATACATTCTGCAGAGATGCATCAAAGCAGGAATGTTTGAATCAGCAAAGGAGCATTTATTAAGTGTCTGTGTTGTGTGACAACATGAATTTCCAAGAGACAATTCATCACACTCACACAAAGTCACACTACACAAAACATGCCCCAATATCACGCACTAATGATTTCATGCACTGAGTCATGCACTAACTGCACACATGAATCCACACACCAATCCATCCACATGTGGCCTCTTTCCGAGGAACACACAAATCATCTACACACACACAAACACACCCACACACTGTAATATAGTTAATTAAAGCTTATTATGTGTCCTCTCTCAGAGGACAGGTCATGGACGTGGCCACAGGACGTGGCTGACTCATTCTTTTCTTCATGACTCACAATCAACTTAAAATATCTCTAGAATATTCTCAACAATTTAAACCCTTTCAATCATAGACAAGCAGAGAAACATGTTTTTCAAACTCAAACTCATTACAATTTTCTGTACGCGAGGGAAAACAAATCACCAGGGCAGCACTTAATAACATTTTCTGTGATGTTTGGAAGCGACAGGAAAACAAAACAATGCTCGACCTCAAACTAACTAAGCACAGAACGGGAATTAAATCAGATTTAATTGCAAAGCTTGCTGCTGCAAATTGAGCCATTCTCTTCTCCCATGGTTGTTTCAACACAGCCACTTGTTACCCAGCGCGTTTGGTTTCCTGTTAACCTTTCTGAGCATCCACTCGTCCGCTGTTACCTGAGGAACCGTGAGGAGACAGCAGAATACATTAGAGGTGAGATAGGACTGTGTGGGCTGTGGGCGAGAGACACTAAGACAACTCAGCCCTGTTAGAGAGAGAAACAGGATTGAGTTTTGCTGACATACACTGTGTGTGTGTGTGTGTGTGTGTGTGTGTGTGTGTGTGTGTGTGTGTGTGTTTGTTTGTGTGTGTGTGTTTTATAATTTGTTCCATTGATCTCACACACCCTCATTAGAAGGGAAATCAATGGGGGTGGAGGAGAGAGAGAGCAATTAGTGGAGTCTTGATGACTCAGGTTGTGTATATTTCTGTGTTCTTTCATTTATTTAAAACTAATTCTAATGGCGCCACTTTCACTGAAATGCTGCAGTGATCCAGGTGCAGGTTTACACTTTCGGTCTCATTAGCGCTCGTTGCAGGTTTGCTGGGAGGTGCAGATTATCCAGGTGAAAGTGATCTAATGGAAGATAAAAGCATAAGACTGAAGTTTCTGTGTGTTTGAGTATGAAGGAGATGTTAAGGGATATTTAGCAGCAATATGCAACGTCATCACTAGATGTTATCAAATCCTTTACAACGTGCCAATAGTTAACCTCATAACCTCAAAATCCCACTGTATTGCTTCCTAATAAGGTGATAGTATTGGTATTGCTTTATCATCGTGTTAAGTATAGGTCATGATGATAATTATTATAGTATTAGGTCTAATCTTAACTCTGTGTCTCACTCTCAGTATTTTGTTTACGCGCAGACAAACCAATCTGTGCATGTGACTCCACAGAAGTGTGTAACTGACTAACAAGTAACTGACGAGTGATCTGTACCTGGCATGAGTCGACTCGTGTGTCTTGGATGAAAACTACTGGAAAGTGTCCATTGAATGTGAGTTCATACAAATATGTAAACTTAGTGGATTCATTTGGGTTAGATATGTGTGTAATATTCTGGAGGCTCTCTCCCAGTCGGCTCTGTTTCCAAGCCGTGGCCCTGACACTGCATCACTGACATGCGCTGTGATGGCATTTAGAGCCTTCAGACCTGTGTCCGGGGTGAGGAAAAACTCTGGAACACACCTTTAAATTGGATGGACACATGACAGGGATAAACACAATCTTCTGAAAAGTATTGCTGATGTTGTGAAACCACACCTGTATCCTTCAATTCACTGATTTCCCCATTTTAGTAAGTACAATACTCCCATCTAGTGGTGAAGATATCACATAACAGCAGATTGATGCCTCTTTGTGTGTAAGCACACTGTGCTCCATTGCCAACTATTTTTCAATTAATCATGATTGACCATAAAATAAACTGTATTTGTTTTGTTCTATTCATTGATTCATTGATTCATTTCCCTCAGAGTCAGACCTTTACGTTGCTGATTGTGATGAACTATGATGGAACGAAATCTGGAAACATGATGTAAGTAAGACATTTCAACAACTTCAAATGTGATTTATTGTTGACAAACTTTAGGGTGGTATCACCAGATAACGTGACACCTGGTACTTCATTCATACCCGTCACTTCACTGTTTCCCCTCAAAACAAGAACCTATGAAAGTTGTCATTAAATGTTGTTTGTTCATTTTGGGACAATACTTTTAAAATGTAATACATAAAAGTTGGGTTTTTTTTAAAAACACGAATACTTTGGAATAATATATCATATTCATGTTGTATCGATTACTTTGTTGATGTCCTGAATTCTGTAGTGTACAAATAATATCTCAGTTGTGATTTCCCAAGTGGGAGACGTGTTTAGCATATTGGCCACTAGCTGTCAGCCTGTCACCATGTCTGGCTGCTCAGTGCGCAGAGGAAACCCTGCAAACACTATGACTTGACCCTTTCAAAATAAAATGCGCGTTCCATGCGTAAAGAAGTGCTGGCTCTGAAACACCGGATGCTCTTATTTTGGCAAATCGTGGCACACCCGGATAATTAACCCGCTATTTTACACGCAACTTTACGCATCGTCGTATGTCAACGTTTAGGGGCTGGTCCACGCGTCACACACCATCACTCGAGTCAGTGTGTGTGTGTTTGTGTGTCTGTGTGTGTGTGTATGTGTGTGCGTGCGTTTGTGTGTGTGTGTGTGTGTGTGTGTGTGTGTGTGTGAGGGTATTACGAGCTGCTACGCACTTGGACACAAACACTTGCAGGGAGATGTGACATTCAGCCGTGCGTAATTGTACGCATTTGGAGAGCGGTGCGCACTGTCGACGCGCCGCAGGAGCGGGATGCTCGTGATGCTGCTGAGGTGATGCTGCGGCGGCTCGTCTGGCTGCCGGAGTTCCGCGGCACAACGCGGGGCTGCGCCCTGCACATCTGCTGAGCGGAGGGGAGACGCAGATCAGTTTTTTTTTTTTTTCCTCGTTTGGCGCAGACATGATTTGACTGCGATCACGGGGAATCACCCACGATGCATCACTCGGGGGACGTCTGAGCGTGTCCTGCCGTGCTGTCGCTCTCTGCCGGGACTGCGGGGGTGCACGTTATTCCCAGTGAACCCCAGGAAGCAAAATGGGGAATAGTTTCTCCAATTTGGCTGCGTTCCAGTCCCTGCACATCGTCATGCTCGGGTTGGACTCTGCGGGTAAAACCACCGTGCTCTACCGGCTCAAATTCAACGAGTTCGTCAACACTGTGCCAACCATCGGATTCAACACGGAGAAGATCCGGCTGGGGGGTGCGGGGGCCTCCCGCGGCATCAGCTGCCACTTCTGGGACGTGGGGGGCCAGGAGAAGCTGCGGCCCCTGTGGAAGCCCTACAGCCGCTGCACGGACGGGATCGTGTACGTGGTGGACTCCGTGGACGCGGAGCGGCTGGAGGAGGCCCGGACTGAGCTGCACAAGATCACGCGGTTCTCGGAGAACCAGGGGACCCCGCTCCTGGTCATCGCCAACAAGCAGGACCTGCCCCGCGCGCTGGATGTCGGGGAGATCGAGAGGCAGCTGGCCCTGGCCGAGCTGAGCCCCTCCACCCCGTTCCACGTCCAGCCGGCCTGCGCCATCATTGGAGAGGGGCTGGATGAGGGCATGGACAAGCTGTATGAGATGATAGTGAAGAGGAGGAAGTCACTGAAGCAGAAGAAGAAGAGGCAGTGATGATGGCAAATTGTGGGTGAATGACCGTGGGAGAGAAGTCTGTGGTCACTTCTGACTAATAGACTATAGGCTGGGTGTTTTTTTTAAAGTAGCAGATCAGAAACAATATATAGCAGAAACATTGCACATGGGAAATATACCGATGCCTCATGAGCCGAAAACATCACACCCTCCCCACGCTCCTATATGAATGTTACAGAGGGACAAGATAATCACGTGATCTCAGCCGTCAAAAGAATCACAATGGGGATGTAACGAAGTGGAAGATGATGTGATCACTAATCAAAATGTGGAGACTGATTGTGGGATTTTTAATTGTCTTTGTCAGTGGAATATTATAGGAAGAGTATTTTTTAAAGTAGCAGATCAAATAACATCAAATAAACATAATCCAGTCT
>JAFBJT010108615.1:181217-194612 GCA_016785325.1 Chascanopsetta lugubris
AGGCTGAGTGAGAGATGGTCATGGGACCATGCTGGGACCAGAAAGAAACATTTAATGGGCCTCAGGTGGGAATCAGGCTTGGGCTTTAACCATTAGGACTGAATTCTCAACATTATGAGATGTCAATACATGTGAGCCATTTGATCCCTCTTTAATGTCGTTGTTTCTGCATGGATACAGAGATACAGGCTTTTGTATGTATGCTCTAGGCATACTCTTGATTCAACTGATTCACAATGGTTAAACAGCTCAACTTCAGACCTCAGACAAACATCCCATCACATAAAGCTGGAAGAACATTTCATTCCTTCAGCTCTCTGCCATTTGAAATCCACTCTGAATGTGCCATCGTTCCCATTCGTCTGTGCTAAACAAATCAATAGCTCTTTGGAAATGCAAATTCCACCTATGTGCTGCTGTTCCAGCTGCCTCTGAATCAGCCCCCCAGCTGCACGCCAGTTCAGGCGGAGGCTAATCCGGCTGCGCTCGGCGTGTCGGGGTGAAAGCAGAGTCGCGGCTGACGTCACGGTCGAGGCCTCGCTCGGAAAGCAGCTCATTATCATTTTAATTACAGGCTGGGAGTGTGGGAACGAGGAAGTCAATGAGACCCATCAACAAGTTATTTCTTGTCAAATTAAGGGTTTTAACGTGGAATATGTCACATAATCTCAGAGCTGAGGTTGAGTCCAGGCCTTCAGGGCAAAAGCAAGAGGTGCAGGCAGCCATTATTTCCCCTTTAAAGGTCCAGTGTGTGAGATTTAGGTGCAATTCTACCGGCAGAAATGAGATTTTTATGAGTGTAGTGGCCCTTCAATGTACAATTTGTTTTCATTACCCGAGGATCTTATATTTATATGTTAGAGGGAGGCCATCATGTTGCACTATAGCAGCCCAGAATAGACAAATTTAAATGACACCATAAGGCCGCCGTATTTTCTGCTGTTTCCTTGACAGATACTACAGTATAGTGCGAGATGCAGTTTCACCCTTAGATGGCACTAAATCCCACACAGTGTACCTCAGCCTAATGCCTGTAAGAGTCAGGAAATGTTAAAAACCGAGTGGTAGATGTGAAACCCAGAGGCACAGATTTATAACTTTAACTGCGGCTGCTTCACGGAGCGTGTCATTAACAAGTCAAATTACACAGCTCACCTCTGTAATCCAGAGGGCGGGTCTCTGTCCACCGCAGGCCCCTCCCACATCCTGCTGGTACAACCAAAATAACACACTGTGTTTTTGAGTGGAGATGTCGACATTTCTACAACTGTTGCTATGACAAATACACTGTTTCTTTTCACGATTATTTGTATTTTCAAAATGTCAGGCTGCATATTGAAGAAGGCTTTTTGGAGTCTCCTTGGTCTCAGTCCAGATGTTCAGGATGAGGAGCAGGAATGAAAGAGGAGACACTCCTCCTTTTCCAAGTCAGTGAACCATCAAACTCATTTTAGCAAAGCTTCCGACTCTAGGTCAGAAGTTGCATCGTGTTGCTTTAAGATGAGGAGTGAGCTGTCGATGTCATTCCTCTCAGACTGAAATCGTCAGTCACGTCAAGTCCATCACTTTTTCCGATCACCGCACACACTTTTCCTCCTCGCGTCCCGAGGGGTTACTTCCCAAAGAAGTCGATGAAAGTGGTGGTTTCCTCACTTGGCTGATGTAGGCTGTGTTTACGGAGGGGGAATACAATCCCACTGCCCATCCAGTGTGGCTGAAAACTGGCAGTGACACTCGCCTGTATACGTGCTTTGGTGGGCTCCAGTTTAACCATGTCTCCGAGGGAGAGTGTCGCCATGGCAACAAATCGCACTTTGTCACCTAAAGTTCAACTGAGACATGAGCTTTGCTGCGTTCAAAGCCACGGAGTCAGGGACCAGCATCTATACTTAAGATCTCCGTGTTTTCTGAAGATGACAGGGTGACAGGTTAAGTGACACTCGTCCCAGAATAACCCAGATAAACAAACTCCTGCATGTTGTGCTCGGCAGGTCTGAGCCTGTTTGGATCAGGTTACACAATGTACTGTCGCCCAGGTGCACGTGAGCCCTTTGTTTCTGACCCAGTGAACAGGACACCATGTCAACGGGGGAGGTTCTATTCAAGACCAAAAAAAATGAATGCAATCCTTTATTCTATTCAAATGAAAATCAATTGGACACCAAAGATCTTGATAAAGTTGTATTACTTTGATTTCATAGACGGATGAATAAATGGATGGATAGACAGTGTGTTGGATTTAGTGACATCTAGTGATGAAGTGGGGTGCTGCAGTTGAATACCTCTAACCTAATCCTTTTCCTCACCCTTCACTTATTAACTAGGTGTTTATTTTGTCCCTTCTGAGCTACTGTATAAACATGGGGGGTGCAAAAGGTCCGCGAACATCGAGAGGACCCAATCCTGGTGTAAATATACAACATATAAATCAAACATCACGGGTCAATGAAAACACTAACATTGATTTTATACACTCATGAAAACATCATCATTATTTCACATTCTCCTTTCGCCACTAGAAATCAAAATAATCATACATACTGAACCTTTAATTGGACAAGAATTGAATGAGAAATCTGATATATTGGAGTCAAAACAAGATTTCGCTTGTTTTACTTCATAGGACCAAGATAAGTCCGCAGACAGCTTGAACCCCAGTAGCCTGAAGTGTGTTTGTGTAAGTTGTGAGGCCGCAGCACTTCTGACCTCCACCATTTGCTGTAAATCTCAACCAAACACAAAGTCAGAGTTGTGTAAATAAACCAAATCTGTGGGGGTGAAGAGCAGGAATGTGCACCGTCTGGGGGAAAACACAAAGAAAGGTGCAGTAAAAATGATCTGCACGAGAAATGAAGAGAGGGAAACAGAAGCCTGGCTGTAAAGTAAGACATGACTGCTTTGTGTGTGAGGGCTTTTCTTTATCCCCGGGAGTGGAGCACAGCACGATAAGCCAGAGAAAGTCAATCCTCTGAGAAAAGGTGGAGTCGTTTTACGTTGAACCTGCGAAAGAAGCCGAGCTAATCAAGCCAGAGCAGATCAAACGGGGACAGAGATGAGCGAGTGCTCACCAGGCCTTTTCCCACACTCTGATGTAGCTGCTGTGATATCAGCTGTTGTATCAGCATCGCGCAGGAGCCCTGATCTTCAAGTCAAATGCAGGGACAAGTCAGAATAGCATGTGAAATAAACAAATATATACATCTTAAACCTTTCAGAAAGTGGTTTTGCACGAATGAGAAAATAAGATGGAACCTTTGTTATACTCTATGATAAATATGAACATTTAATGTGTCTAAAACAACAAAAATAATGTATAACACATTTCAAATAATTGTGGATAACAAATTTAGAACCTGAGTTCCTTCCTGAATGAAGTGTGCTTGTCCTGTACTGCCTCCTTGTGGCAATGTTTCCCACATGCTCTGTCTCGCTGAAAACGTCTCATCAGTGATCAACCAATGAAATTGATAATATGTAGAAAAACAGAAATGGGCATGTGTAATACAAACAGAGTATAAAATACATGTCGTGTGACTCTGATACGATACAATATTTGCAGTGCAAATTGTCGGTCATAATAAAGCTTCCTCATATTACCTGAATGATGTGTTTATACACGCTGAAGGGCTGAACTCTCACTCAGGTAAACACCAGGTTCGCCCAAGGGGAAGGGTTCACGTTACTCATTAAGCATGGTATCATGCTGTATGTCTATACTGTTGAAGGCGAACTGGAGGAGGAGTTCGTCTCTGCAGGGAATAGTATCCATTTTCTGTCGTTTCACTCAACAGTCATAAAGTAACTGAGAAACATTGGAATGAATGAAACGGGAATGAAAGTACATATGGAGAAATTCCTTAGAAATGACACTGATCGAGAAGGGGGAGACACTCTTTTCTACTGGGGGAAATGGATTTTTTAACCCAAATCTTGCTGACTGCACCTCTAATTGCTGTTTATGTTGCATGAGTCCATATTAGGTTGCAGCTGGGCCCACACAAAGTGGACACATCAAGTCAGAGTTAAACACTGGATCTTCAAAATCGTCAGAAGTTAAGACAGCTTAATAGATCTGCATGAATAATAATAAAGATTATTATTTGTACCTTTATTTTACCAGGTAAAATCAGTTGAGAACAGCTTCTCATTTACAGTGATGACCCAGCAGAAATAGGAGCAAAACAAAAACAAAATAAAACAGTACACATGAATCCAAGACACACAACCAGTGAGGAAGAAACAATGAAGTTAGAACAACTCAATTAACTAGTAGAATGGATGGAGAGAGAGCAGAAGGGGAATCAACAACAACAACACATACAACAGTCATCTAGGGAACTAGTTTTCCCAAGAAGAGTCTTATAGATGAGTAGAAACCAAAGCTGGAGTCGCCTGGTATGAAGGGAGGACCAGCCTATCAGTTTATACAGATCAAAGTGATGGCCATTTTATAGATGACATCACCATAAGCAAACATAAGGAGTAAGGTCATCTTCACCAGAGTGTATTTGGCAGAGTGTGTGAAAGAAGCCTTATTAAGGTAAAGGAACCCTCGTCTGGCCTTAACTTTGGCCTGCAGATTATTGATGTGACTGGTCCAGCCAGAGACAAGGATATTTGTAGGAGCTGACAAACTCCAGTTCAGAGCCATCTGTGCAGGTGATCTTGGAGGGGGAAGGGGACACTGCTTTTCCCATTGAATCACATACATTTAGTCTTCTTCTTTGAGTTGAGACACAGGTGAAGGTCTTGAAAGGACTTCTCAATGGAAGTGAGTCTGAGTTGGAGGGTGGGTGTGGCAGAGAGGAGTGTTAGTAGTAATTAGTATTTAAATGTGGGCACATTTAATCCACAACACTAGTTATACAATAATAATGATGCTATTGTTATTTATTAATTTGATACTGCTACGACTAATAATGATGATAATAATTTTCACAATAAAGTGCTTCAGTGAATAAATTCTAAATAATTGATAGTGTTCAGAAAATAATAAAGAAGTGGCCACCACAAATTTTCTACCAGCAATTTTGCTTTCTTTTAATTAATGTTGGCATTTATTTTGTTCTTATTATCCACATAGTCACAATTTTACACCTGAACATAATTTTATTTTGAAAGTCTCCATAGCCGGAAGTGCTGTGCCCCAGTTTATCTTTTTGCTGGATGACAATCTTGCGCATTTGAAACATGTCTGCTGGGGCTGGAAGAGACACATTATGCTTCTTTATCAACGGGAAGAAGGCGAGTCACTTGCTTGTTTCGTAAATATCGCTGTTTATTATTTTGTTGTTGTGTTGTTGTTCAGCTTTTAGCCACAAGCTCTTCGTTTGTTTTTGTTTTTAGTTTGTTTGTGCTCATTGTCCGCGAAAGAAGTCTGGTTAACTTTCAAACATGTTCCAGCGTCTAACAACACACTGCAACTCTCAGCTTTCGTCGGTTTGTATTGTAATAAAATAGTCTCCAGTGGAGAGGAGGTGTCACACAGGAACATTGTCACTTTACATTTAATGACGGAAATGGGATATAGAAGCAAAAAGCTCCGCAGTTACGTCACCACTTTGCGTTAGTGATGCCATAGCGTTTGTTGATATGCTTCGTTATATCTTGAAAATGTTTCTTTGTTTTGAAATGAAAGACATTTACTTAAAAACAGGGTTAATATCGCCGGGATGTCCCCCAGTACTTCTCATGAAGAAGGGGTGTCAGACTGGTGGAAATGAGTCTGACACCCCTTCTTTATGACACCCAATGCATTCCCCCCATGACTGGGACCAATTGCATTGTTTCATTATATTGATATCATTTTAGAAGGATATTATTTAAATCCTAGAGTGTTTCTATTTTTGTAACAATGAACAGGACGCAGAGTTTATTGTGGCACTTTACATTTCTTATTGTCAGGCATAAGTGACAGCTACCTCGGGGTCCTGTGGACGAGGGGACCGGCATGTGTGTATGTGGAGAGAGAGAGAGCTGTGAGGGCACAGGAGCGTAGTGATGCCGGAGAGGGCTGTACATATTTCTGACCTTAGGGAAAATCAATGTGATTTTGTGGCCTGTGATTTTGGGGCTTATGCTATGCATCCTTATACAGGATCATCTTATTTCAATTCATTTTATTTAATCGTATCTTTAATCTCGTGCAACAGATTCGTCAAAACTGTCCTCAAAGACAGACATATTTGATCATGTAAATACACCTAAGGGCTAAAGTTTCCCCCAGTTCTACAATAACACACATTTCAAATGTTCTAGTCTCTGCAACAGTTGTCTAACAAACCTCAAATTGATTGAAAATTCATCTGCTTTCTGTGCCAACAGGTAACAGAGAACCATGCAGACCCGGAGACCGTGCTTTTGTCCTTCCTCAGGAGCAAATGTATCCTTCCCACAAGAGAATCCACCACCGCCACCACAAAATGATTTATTGATATTCTGCAGCTTTTTTTCCACCTATTTGTTTCACCACTTGTAGAGCGAACACTTCCTTGACTGCGCCTCCAGTGAGGTTAACTGGAACCAAGTTTGGCTGCGGCGGTGGAGGCTGCGGGGCGTGCACTGTGATGGTGTCTCGCTATCAACCCGCCACCAAAACCATCGTGTATCCTTCACTGCCCACCACGGGTTAAACAACTTTCACAGAAAAGTAAAATAATACTACTCCAAATAAAAAAAATTCTGTATCTATATTAGCACACCTTCATCAGCGTTACCGTCAGACATTACTCAGCAAATGCCTGTCTGCTGCCGCTGTGTCAGCTGCATGGAGCCGCTGTCACCACAGTGGAGGGCATTGGCAGCACCAAGACCAGCATCCATCCGGTACAGGTCAGAACTGCTATATCATATCATTGTATTCATAGCCATTTGCTGTTTAAAGGTGTAGTGTGCAGGATTTAGGTGAAGGTTTTGGCATTGAGACATCTCTTGTTATTGGTTTTATTGTGAGACCTTTGGTGGCTAGAGTTACCTGTTGCACATTTATTACAAAGACACATGCAATGACAGACAGTACAATATTCAGTTTAAGTCAGAGAAAATGCTCCATGTGGACAAACAGGTTTGAAAATGTGTTTACGGCAGGAGAGAATAGCAAAGGCTCATGGCTCCCAGTGTGGCTTCTGCACTCCAGGGATGGTGATGTCCATGTACACGCTGCTGAGGAACCGACCTCAGCCCTCTCTAGATGACATCACTCAGGCTTTGGCGGGTTTGTTTGCTTTGTCCTCTCTCTTTCATGAAACTGTACGATTTGGAGGTATAACAGTGATCAATACTTTACTACTACTATGCAAACAATAACAAAAAGAACTGTATTTTCCAGTATGCTGTGTTTCAGGCTTTGTCATCACTGTTTTCTGTTGTTGTCAGGTAACTTGTGTCGCTGCACTGGATATCGCCCCATCGTTGATGCCTGCAGGACCTTCTGTCAGGTACAAGGCTCAGAGCCACATCATGTCATCAACACTCAAAACTCCAACACTGAGTCATTGCTTTTTTGCATCGTCCATACAAAGATGAGACAACGCAAACACCTTTAGTTTTATCCCTTATTTCTACATTTCTGTTGTGAATAATATTTGATTTTTTCTTGTCTGCTCACATGGATGCATTAATGTATCCCCATCTAGCTACTTTTTTCTTTAAGTAGTATATTTTCTTATTTGTATTGCTATTTTTAGAGTCTATCCTGCTGTTTTCTATAACTTTTGTTTTTATCTCAGCAGTCATTTGCAAAACACTTGAAATTGTATTAAAGCTTGGTTTATCAACTTAACAGGAAAGCAACTGCTGTCAAGCCAATGGAATCACAAAGAAAACTACTGATGAACCAGAGCAGGTGAAGTCATTTTTAAATGTCCTTATTTTTGACCCTGATTGTTAGTACATTATATCATATAATTATTTGTGTTGTATCCCTTTTGTTTTAACTTTCAATTTGTATCACTATCTCTTATTTCTATATCATGATTATAGCATTTAAAATGTATGACTTGAATGTAGTATTCAACATTTTTATTATATTTGTCTTACTGATCGTCATTTGTGAAGCAGTCAGCCCTAGACTAACCTATATACTGGTGCCAAATTAATACATATTGACTGTTGACTGATTAAACAGAAAACTAACTGCTGTCAGACCAAAGGGGCTGGAAACTGTTGCCTCAATGGAGAACAAGGTACTGATGGAGAAGAGCGGGTGAGTTAATTTTAAAAAATGTTCCATTCTTTCTCGAGGCAATTTCCTTCATATTATGTTTCATGTGATGTGTTTTTCCTCTTAACACTGATTAATTTAATCAAAGAGATCACTGTTCTCTGCCCCCACCCCCGCAGGAAATGCCACAGCTGTTCCAAAAGGAAACTTTACTTCCTCTGGATCCAACACAGGAGCTGATCTTTCCTCCTGAACTGATTGTACGTTTCACAAAACCTCTTTGATGTGAATACATTGAAGACAAGGAGTTGATTTACTCAAATTCAAAGAAAAAAATGGATTTGATTTATTTGCATGACAGTCTTTATACCATGACAAAAATGCTCCTCTCTTCACAGCTGATGGCAGAGACAACAAACCCACAGACGCTCACCTTCCGTGGGGAGAGGACGACCTGCGTGTTCCCCGCCTCACTGGACGAGCTGGTGCAGCTGAAGAGCAGGAATCCCAAAGCTCCCCTGCTCATGGGAAACACCAACATAGGTTCATGTTATTCAATTTTAAATGAAACCCAGATATAAATGAAATGCTCTATTTGAAAGACTAGCCAATGGATGTGTTGTACTTGCATCATAATTGACAGATGTAATGTCCCAGTTTATCAAACTACTTGGTGTTAAAGGTCCAGATATGAAGTTCAAAGGTGTGGTGCATCCACTGATAATATCTCCAACCAGAGTGATGGAGCTGTTTGAAGTCACTCAGACACCACAGGGTGAGTCATGTCCCTCTGTCGTCTCCATGTTTTTGAGAATATCTCGAACAGACCATAAGTGTGCTTAAAGGTGCAGTGTGTACGATTTTGGTCGTTTTTGTCACTTCTAAAAATACAGATGGTCAAAGACAATTACATACTGACAATTTCATAAATTTATGATGAGTATTCTTTTTTTTTCCTTTTACCCTTCAATGATGGGCTCATTGAAGGGTAAAAGGAAAACAAATAATACAATCATGTATATTTCCATCAGGAGAAGGTCCTCTCTATGAGGGCTGCCATGTTGTTACAGTAGCCCAGAGTGAACGTACCAAACATCTTTTTAGTTTTAATAACAGCTGAAGTCTACCACAGGTTCTCCTGCATGCTCAGAAGGGTGAGGGTGAGGTGATAGATACAACATGCAACTTCACCACTAAATGTCACCAAATCTTACACACTGCACCTTTAAAAGCACAATAGAATTGTGTATTTGTTTTCTCTGCAGGTGTTTGGGTCGGAGCGGGCTGCACGCTGTCCGAGCTCCGCTCTCTTCTGGAGAAGCTGCTTCCCCAGTTTCCAGAGGACAAGACTGAACTCTTCACAGCCCTGATCCAGCAGCTGGGGAACTTGGGAAGTCAGCAGATCCGTAACGTTGCTGTAGGTCGATACCTTAATGTCCTCTCTCCATCTTTTGTTTCTTTGTTAATACCTTTCTCTTCTGATCAGACTCTTGGAGGCAGCATCATGAGCGCTTACCCAAACTCGGACCTCAACCCAGTTTTGGCTGCAGGGAACTGCAAACTGAGCCTCATCTCCAGCGGTGAGACCGTTTATACAGCATTCAGAAAACCTGACCTTTCCTATTGCTCATTATGATTTGTTTCTTCAACTTGGCCGTAATTATCTGCTGTATAATCTACAAGGAGGAAAACAGGAAGTTTCCCTCAATCAGGACTTCTTTGTGAGCTTTGGGAAAACAATGCTGAAACCAGAAGAGATTGTTCTCGCTGTTTTTATTCCCTTTTCCAGAAAGGTACAAAAACTGTGAAACGTGCATTATTGATTTATTAGTTTATCTTTTTAGGGACGACCATGTGAAATAATGCTGTATTGTCTAACAGGGGGAGTTTGTCCGGGCTTTCCGTCAAGCTCCGAGGAAAGAGAGCGCCTTTGCTACCGTGACAACAGGGATGAGGGTGTTTTTCTCAGAGGGATCTCGAGTGGTTCAGGACATCAGTATCTATTTTGGAGGAACTGGACCCACCACAGTCAGTGCTGCTAAAACCTGTGATGCTCTCATGGGCAGGTCAGTGTGACACTTTCCTCAACCTCCTGAAGCCTTTCGTCCTCCTTCTATTCCTCACTCCTCTTTTGCCTTCATTCTAGTCTACATAAATTGAAAATGTCACTCCAACAGAGAATCCAAATTTTAAAAAATACTTTCTCTTGTTTGTTCAATGTTTCATCCAGACCATGGGACGATGAAGTCCTCAGTCGGGCCTATGACGTCCTCCTGGATGAGTTGGCCCTCCCACCCTCAGCTCCTGGAGGTAAAGTTGAATTCCGGCGCTCCCTGACTCTCAGCTTCCTCTTCAAGTTCAACCTGGAGGTCCTGTGGAAGCTCAGAGAGATGGTACAGTTTCAAAGTGACTCCTGTAGTTTTGACATCATTCTATTTAGTGACAGCAGATGGCAGTATACATCGAGAGCCTAGTTTGCATGTGATGAAGGTTTTACATTCTTACAGAATGTTATCACAGATGAGCTTCCTGGGAAAATGAAACCAATACTCAGAGAGATCCAACCCAGTCTGCAGGAGTTCCAGGTCCAAACAAAATAATAAATCTCTACATCTAAAAAAAAAGAGTAAGATTGTTAAATAAACGTAACAGCTTCCTCTTCTCCACCTTTAGTATGTGTCAAGGAACCAGAGTGACCAGGATCCAGTGGGGCGTCCCGTCATGCATCGCTCTGCCATCAGCCAGGCCACCGGTGAAGCTGTTTACTGCGATGACATCCCCCGAACAGAGGGGGAGCTCTTCCTGGCCGTGGTCACTAGCTCTCGAGCACACGCTAAAATCACGCAAGTGGATTTTTGTTGTTATTTTTATTGATGATAATTCATTTATTTCACCATCTGTTTGTATATCTCCACACCTGGTGTTAAATGTGTCTTTTGTCCACCAGGGGGCTTGATGCGAGGGAGGCTCTGCAGCTTCCTGGTGTTGTTGACGTCATCACAGCCAAAGATATTCCTGGCAAGAAAGTCCATGAGGGTTTTGGATATGAGGAGGAGCTCCTGGCTGAGACAGAGGTGGAGCCAAAATATTGTGTTTTAGTTTTGAATTGATCAGTTTCTGCTAATAGCAAGTCAATAAATAAGTCAGTGTTATGCTTTGAACCTTTAAGTAGAAGTAAATACAGTTGTTCATTTAAACCTATTCATGGAAAAGTTTCTGTGCCTATGAGCAAAAACCTTCACCGGCTGTTGCGATCATCTTGTATAAGATGTAGTTGTCTACATTGATGTGTCTTCAGGTGTCGTGCGTGGGTCAGCTGTTGTGCGTTGTGGTCGCCGACACGAGGGTGCACGCCAAACGTGGTGCAGCGGCCGTGAAGATCAGCTACGAAGACCTGCCAGAACCTGTTTTCACCATCGAGGTCTGAGATGAGAGAGATATGTTCATTCTTCACTCATTTCCTACTGAAAATTAACTTTTGACATTTATTTATTGTCAAGTCTCCGATATAAGGTGGAAATATTATTTTTCTCGTTTGATTTGTTCTCTTCTTCTGCAACAGGAAGCCATCGAAAGATCTTCCTTCTTTGAGCCACGCAGAGGGTTTGAGATTGGAAACATAACAGAGGCTTTTAAAAGTGTTGATCGAGTTTATGAAGGTGAAACCTTCTTTCCACAAGGAGATTAAATTAAATGGATCTCCACATGGAGGACATTTAAGATCTTGAGCTCTTTCTTTCTTTCTCTAGGAGAGCTGAAACTGGGCGGTCAAGAGCATTTCTACATGGAAACTCAGAGCATGCTGGTGGTCCCAGTTGGCGAGGAGACAGAGATCAAAGCTTACATCTCCACCCAGTGGCCGACTTTCACACAGGTGCACAGAGATGGTGCTGGCTGTCATCTTAGATGAACGCCTCTGCAGAAGGATCTCGAAGTGTGAGCAGGGACGTCCGCAATTAAAAGATCTACAGGGCACTGTAGCCATGAAGTGCTATGTTTGTAAACAAAATGCTCTTAAAATAATTCCAAACATTTTGATAAGTAATTATGAAGGTTAGTTCGAATTTTGGTTTAAACTTTGATAGTTGAGTTCTATTCAAATATGCTCTATGCCAATTCTTTTAAGCAAATAATGTGTCTTTAAAGTTTGAATGGAGTAAATTCTGGCAGTGTTCCTTAGCCGATCAAAATTTGTTTGGACAAGCTTTCCGGCTTTAACTGTAAACTGCAGCCAAACAAGATTCTCCAATCAGGTTGAATGTAGGTGAATGTGTCTCCAGTAGATGGCAGTATTAGGCTATTTATGTTTCAATGGCCTACCACATTGATCATGGAAACCACTGGATGTAATTCACCATCCAATTTTTCACAGTTCACAGACGTCAGTGGGTCCCAAATCTAAGGACTTAATACTATTTAGACAAGAGTTACAGGCAATTTACACTTTCAAGGAATATTCACTCTTTTGTTCTTGAAACTCTTTTGTCCACCTCCCGACTGCAGGAGTCAATTGCAGAGACACTGAACATCCCATCAAACCGAGTCACATGTCACACCAAAAGGATTGGGGGAGCATTCGGGGGGAAGGTCACCAAAACCGCCATCCTGGCCTCTATCACCTCTGTGGCAGCATGGAAGTAAGTCAGATAAGAATTTTGAGGTTTTAATGTACAGTTTAGGATGAAAAAAATCATATCATATCAACTTTATTTATAAAGCGCTTTAAACGGCCACAACTGGACAAAGTGCTGTACATAAACAGAATAGAACATGAGACATAAGATATAAAAACAATATATGAGCAATAACAGATAACAAGATAACAGATAATGTTAAAACAATAAAACAACAAAACACTAAAACAAGAGCAGAGTCTCATGTTGGGTTGAAGGCCAAGGACAAAATGACAATTAAATCATAAAAAAAGTTATAAATGTTGTGATGTTTATAGTTTTGATCTTTTCTCCAGGACCAATCATCCAGTGCGGTGTGTTCTGGAGCGAGGTGACGACATGTTGATCACAGGAGGTCGTCATCCGGTCCTGGGAAAGTACAAGGTAAAATCACTCTTAAGTTTTCATTTTTCAGTGGCTAACACAATGAGTATTTAAAGGTTCAGTGTGAGGGATTTAGTGACATCTAGTGGGGAACTTTCATGTTGCAGTTGAATGCACCACAGGATAAAACTATTTGAGCAATCATCTTATACACTCAAAAACATCACCAAAATTATT